>JAKCPB010002120.1:0-104863 GCA_021442155.1 Cymbidium sinense | reverse complement strand
AATAGTTTGCAAACAAGACCAACTTCACCAAAAGGACCACAACATTTATGCCTCCAATGCATTCTTTTAATAGAATTATTGATCCCTAAAAAAAATTTATTAAGCAAATGAATGATAAGAGTAGAATTAGTAGAATAATAGTTTGAATCAAATAGGCATTGAATTGAGAGTGCTTTTAAGAATAGTGAGCCTACCACCAAAGGAGAGTAAATGAATTCCCAAATAGAAATTTTATTTAAAATTTTTTGAATTAACTCATCAAAAGATGGGATCATTTTGGACCTTTGAAAAGAGGAGCACCCAAGTACTTAAGAGGTAAATGTTGATGTTTAAAATTATATGTAGTATGTGATTGATTTTATTATTGGAGATACCGAAGAAGTAATTGAAATAGCTTTTGTTATCATTGATAGTAAGACCACTTTCTATGAAATGTATTTAAAAGATTTTAAGATTCTTGATATGATGAATAGAAGCATTGCAAAAAATAATGAAATCCACAAAGCTTAAATGGGAAACAAGAAAACCACCAAGAGTTCTCTAATACATATACTAGATTATTTAAGAATAAATCATTGATGCTCCTAGGTAAGTATTCAACAACAATGATAAATGAAGTAGAAGATAAAGGATCCCCTTATCTTAAGCCATGGGAGGAAGGAAAGAAACCCAAAGCTTCCCATTAAGCAAAATAGAAAACTAGGCATTATTAATACAATTTTAATAGGAAAAATAAATTTATCGAAAACCCAAATAAATTCATAATGTGAAAAGGAAATCCCAAGAGATATTATCAAAAGCTTTGGTAATATCTAATTTGAAAAGAATGTTTCCACTATTCCTAGCATCTAAATCATGAATTAATTTTTGGGCAAGTAAAATATTATAAGAAATAGATTTACCTCTAGAAAAAAAAATTTGGTTGAGAGAGATCTTATGAAGAAGAGGACTAAGCCTGCTGGCAATAATTTTGGAAATTAGCTTATTAAAAGGTGCAAAGACCGAGGTCTAAACTCACCCAATAGTCGGATTATTTTTCTTAGGTATGAGAATAATAGAAGTGCTAAAAAATATCTAGAAAAGGATTACCATTAAAGAAATCAACCACAACATCAATCAAATCATTTTTAATAAACCAATATTTTGAAAAAATTTGACTAGTGAAACCCTCTCAAGCAATAGAATATATCTTCATGCTATTAAGAACTTTAAAATTTTCATCTTCATTCAAAATAGTAAGCAAAGCATTGTCATCATTAGTAATAATAGAAGGAATCATGTGATTTAGAAATAGCTTCATAAGAGCAACTCTTATTAAGCATATTTCTAAAATAATTAATAACTAAATCCTTAATATCATTATTTTCTGTAATCCATTCTCCATTATCATTTTAATTTTCTAAATATTATTTAAAGCTTCTCTTTTATTAACTAAAGCATGTAAATACCTAGTATTCCTATCACCATCTAAAAATATGTTTACTAGTTTTGATGCTAATAAGTTTCTTCCATATTTTGAAAATTAACAAGTTTATCCTTCACCTCATTCAAGTCCATAATCTTGAAGGTTTCTTCATAATAGAAACTTCAAGATCATAAACAAAATTTTCCATATCCTTCATACAAAAAAGATTTTAAAATAATGCTTGTTCCACCAAAGAATTTTGTTTAAGTTTTTTAGTTTAAACCGAGTCTATTCATCCCCATAATTATTATCGATGTAAAGGAGCTTTCTAATTGTTAGCAACAACATTAAAAAAATTAATTGGTGTTTATTTTTGAGATGTGGACACCACGATCTTATGGTGTACTTATTGAAGTGATCTAGTATGACATTAAAGAATGATACACTATCTCAAAGATAGAAATCATCACCCTATAATAGACCTAATCACTTATTAAGGACTCCAAGGCATGATGGGTTTTCTATACTAGAGATCTTTCCCTACTTTACATGGAAAAGTAAAGTGGTTTTTTTAAGTGTTCATTAAGTTCCCTATGGAGGCAAGCCCCCATAATTATATCCAAGAATGTGAATTCCTTAAGAATACTCGATTAAAGTAGAAATTAAGGTCTCCAAAGATTTCAAGGCTACTATGAAAGGATTATTTGTATTAAAAAATTAAATGGGATTTTTCAAGGAGAAGACTTATTATCGAAGCCAAAGGGAATGAGTAGGAAATGCTCATGATACTAAGAAGCCTAGTGAGCATTCCAATCTATCCTATGGTTGATTTTATATGGTTGAAGAGATTAATTTTATTGAAGTTAACATTTTATTAGAAAGTTAGACTTATAATCCAACAACACAAAGTTGTGGAAATGCCTAAGAGTTGAGATTTATGAGTAGCTTGAAGGAAAAGTAACCTTAGACCCTATATCTAGAGCTTTGGCATGAGCAAAGAATGACCTAAGTCTAAAAAAATGGGCATAAGGTTTACCTCTACAAAAGAGAATAAACCAGATCCGGGCTTATAACCTGAGTAACTAATCCTATGATTTTAAAACCATGTAGGCAAGTCTTATGCATTTGAAAGATAGTTGGGCTATTAATTTAGAAAGAGACAAAAGTCCTTAAACCACTCTAAGAGACTAGAGCATGAGTGGTATGAGTAATGACTTAATCTACAAATGTAAATATTTTCAAATTTTATTTGATTTTGGACACTTCATTTTGACAAAGGTTTTGGGATTAATGCCTATATGCATGATGAAGTTAGATTATTACAAATAAATGGGAAAGAGGTGTTTTCCACCATGAGGAGGCCCTCAAAGTTCAGCCTTCCCTATCTGCAAGGATGGAAACCCTCTCTAGTAAGAGTAAAGCAATATGCATAAAATGATGAGACATACAACATTCAACTAAGGGATTTATAAATCTTTTAATTATATTGATTTAATGCCTAGTTTTATGAGGTTATGAATTATTTAAAATAGTATGTGTAGTTGGATAAAAGATTTATTTATCTCTAAGATCCTATCAACCCAAACCACATTCAAACATCAATCATTTAACAAATTAAGAAAAGCAGATTTACAATATCCTAAACAAATCATATAAAAACCAATTTCTATAACTATCATGAAAGAATAAAAGGTCGATTCTGCATCACAGATAACCCAAAGAAATGAAGACAAGCTCTACCTTATACAACCTAAAATTACAAAAATAATAATTACAATTTATAATGAATGAATGCTTTAGGTCTTCAATCTTCTTTCTTCAAGTCTTCATTTATTTTTCTTGATTTAATTTGCTCCACTTCAAAGGCATCACATGGCCTCACAGACAAAGCCTTAAATGCTCATCCTAATCCCCATAGCACTAATCCTAATTATTGGAAAATTACATTAAGAATAGAAAAGTATATCTACAACACAAAATAAAAAGTTGGTTAAACATATATAAAATCCCAAGTAGTTCATAATTTAGACTTAGTTAATGGGTAACCAAGACCTATCCTAACATGATTATGCTAGGCCACAATAAAAGTGTGATTTGTATTTATTTTAATTAAGCATAATTTACAGAAAATAATTAATTAGCTAATTGGCCAACCATCTAGTCTCAAGGCATACACCTTAACATCAATTAGAATACATCACAAACTAAAATATACATACCAAGAACTACCCTAACATAAAGCTAAAAGTAATGACTTATATAATGTATGTGTTAATATGTGGTATGTCTTGCTATATTAGAGTTGTAGTTCTCTAAGAAAAGATTTAATTTAGCATGAAGTGTATCAATTTTGAAGTTATTTAATTGATTTGAGAATTTTAATTTGTGTTTTCTTTTGTTTCATTTTACTACACATGCAACAAGTGTTATAAAGTGAAAGAAAGTTGGATTTCTTTCATCCCTACCTTAAGACACTTTCTAAAGTAAATTTGATTTAGTTCTTTTAGTGAATGCATTATAAATTATAACTTAATCTAAGTTTA
Organism: Cymbidium sinense; assembly: GCA_021442155.1. Classification (NCBI taxonomy): domain Eukaryota; kingdom Viridiplantae; phylum Streptophyta; class Magnoliopsida; order Asparagales; family Orchidaceae; genus Cymbidium; species Cymbidium sinense. The sequence continues at coordinate 100,915 of JAKCPB010002120.1, read as the reverse complement.
GGCTCACTTAAAATAATCTTATTTTAATATGAATGGCATCTTAAGATTAATTCAATTGAATTACTATCATGACATATTTTAATAATTCCTTTCCATCACATGTGACATGCACATGATATTAATATTAAATATATGCAAAATACAATAAGTTTTAGAATTATTTATGAATGTGATGTGTATAGTTGAAAAGGAGATTTTAATTCATAGCTAAATGCACATACAAGTGTATAAAAGTTTTAAGCAGATACTTACCATTGTTAAACTAGGGAATGAGGTAAAGACCTCTTGGGGCTACTTAAAATCACATCCCAATGTCTAGACTAGATATACCCACTATTCTTGAATACACATGAATGTACAAGTGACTACAAGAATGGAAAATCATGCAAAAGTTATATTTCTTTCAATTGAATTATTTATATATGTGAGCTAAAGTTCTATCTAAATTCTAACATAGAAATACATTGGAATGAATTCAAACAAATGTTATGTCCTTTTCAAATGTACTATACACTTGTTAACATTCAAACTTTATGCAAATCCATATATACTAAAGAAAGAGAACTCCATATCACATGTTCTAAGCCATAGACACATGCAAGCTTATAAATATTTATAACTATTATCTCCAAATGTTATAGTTGACTTATAAACTTTTGAAAATAACTTTGATTTAATAGTGATAATATACACTTATATTAAATTAAATCAACACATGCAAGCTTGACATAAAGGGAACCATTTAATTTAGTTAATTTTGCAAAAGATGAATGCAATGACATACAACATTTAATATGATTGGAGAGAAATAACTAAACATAAACACATGATTTCATTCAATTAAATTAATTCCTAAAGACAATCATACCAAATAAAAACATTTGAAGAAAACCAAAGTTTCTTATGTCACTTTTAAATTTTATGTTTCAATTTGATTTAATGAAATGAAGGAAAGTTTGTTGATCCTAACACATTCCCATGTTTGTGAATTGATTTAGTTTAATAAAATGTAATTAAGTGGATTTTATAGATTAATTAGGTTGTAATATGCATTAAATTCACTAATTAACCCTTACCTATGTTACCTTAAAGTAATTCATTAAATAATTATGAGCCAACATGATATGCAAAAATAACTTGCAATGATCCTAAGAAATGAAAGGGTCTAATGCAATTAGCTCACAATTATTGATTAATTAGATTAAGGAACTTAATTAATTACTTTATGATTTTCCAACACATATGGGTAAATCATAATTTCATTAACTTTCTTTAGCTATTAAACACCTAAAGATCTACCCATGAATTAATTAATGAAGATCGATATGATTGTAATTTTAATTTGATTAATAAAATCATTAATTAATTAAATTTTCTTTACTTAATTTGCCAAATTGATTAATTATCCTCCAATGAAATGGATTTATGGAATGGGGAAAGAGGTCCCAATCCTATTCCATAAATCCTCTCTTAATGAAATAAATTAGAGGAAACAATTAGAAAGAAGTCCTAATCATTTTCCAATATTTTATGAATAACTAATCAAATAAAGCTTAGTCAATTGTAATTAATGTTAAATTAATTATAATTAAGGATATGTCTCATAACTAAATTTTCTTTTGACTTTTAAGATCAACATATAATAATGTGATTGAGTTGATTTTATAATTGACTTTCATAAATTATGTTCAAACAACTTTATATATTTGATTATAATATTTATAATGTTATTGGTTTAGTTAATTTTTTATACTGAGTTTTACTTAAATTTTATAATAATTTAATTTGTACATTTTTGCGATTTTGTTTGATCACATATTATTTCTTTCTTTTTTTTGTAAAGACTGATTAACTCCTTTTAGATCATTGAATTTAATAACAAATAAATTATTGGATTAATCATGATCATTCGATCAAAGATCAAAGCCCATGAATTAATCATGGCTTGATAGGTGGAATCAAATCATATGCCATTCGTATAATCAAAACTATTCAATTTCAAAACACATAAACATGAATAGTCTTACTTTTGTCTTTAAACTCACAAAAGGATTAAAAAAAAGTAAAAGTGCATGGGGTTCTTAAAGGTTATTTTGCTTTGGGCATCTTATTGGAATAAAAATCTAGATTCTTGAATTTTTTTGAATGTTCTCGTGAATAATCTTATCCACATATATAGTCCCATTCAAATGATCAAACTCATGCTATAATATGCAGCCATCCATCCGTAAGCACTTTTGATAGGTTGACCAAAATGATCATGACCTGACCTTCACCTAGATGCCACTCTACCATAGCTCTAAATCCATCAATGCTCAAACATCTTTCAAAGAACAAAGTTTTTTTGCTTCCCTTCTTCTAAGCTTTGGATTAATTTTACCACAGATCAAAAGGTAATGGTCTTGTGCTTTCACTCTTAGAGTGTAGCTAATGTATTCCTTTGTGTCTTCAAGAATAATAATCTCCACCTAGATTATATATATGATGTTAGGGCATTGAAAATAATAGTTCAAAAGCCTCGAGAGCATACCACTATGGATCATTAAAGAACCCTCCAGGCTACCAGTGCCTTTGATTTGGAATTTCTATCATTGAGGATGGCTTTCGTGAAATTAAATCCCTAGCATACTATTCTTCATCAATACTTACACCTATTCCATGTCCACTCATCATTTCCCTCAAAAATAATAGTAAAAGAGTCGATGCTGGGCCTTCCTCATGAGAGCAATCATGTCATCTATGATCCTTTGGATCTTCTTCGATCCGATCTCCTCCAAAGAGACCCCAATGGTGGGCTCATGGAGGACAAATCATTGCCTTGACAATTTTAGGTAGGGATTCTTTCTTCACATCAATCTAGAGAACCATCTACTGACCTTGAAGGGGTTCTTCTCCACCCACATGCAATGGGAGAAGCGATGAAGAATGGGACTGACGCTTGGGGCTAGAAAGTCATGGTCTTCATGAAAGAGTATGGAGGCATAGAGGGAGAGTTTGCTGGTGGCCTGCTATGCGAGTGGCATGGTTCGATCGATCAATAGAAAATTCATAGGATGTCTCATGTGCTTTTAGGTAGCCAAATTTATGGGGCTAATGGGATCAAGGAAGTCTCGATCCCAAATGTTGCATGCTACTGTCAATTTTGGAGCAAGTGAGGGAAGAGAGGTCACTTGGAGGAAGAGGGAGGCATGGATGCAACTTGGGTCTAGGTTGAGAGGAAGAGATGGATGAGGGAGAGTTCAGCTTTGCCTTGGAGGAGAGGGGTGCTCAAAGAGATTTTTTTTATTTTGTGGCTGGATGGGATGGGAGAGGTGCTCTCAAGTGGAATGAGAGGGCTTCAACTTCTTGCCTAAAGGGAGATGAAAAAAAGATGGGGCCTCATTTTTATAGTGTGTCATGTTTTCACTGTCGAGAGAGAGAGAGAGAGAGATGTCAACTTTGTCCTACAACTTCCCAACATCTCAACATTTTTTTATTTCTTTCTTTTTTTTACATTTTTATGTTGTCATGATCAAATAAACTAGCAAGGAGTAGGTCATTTAATAGTTTTGTCTTTTCACTTTTTTTAAAATTTGGTGAAACCTGATTTTTTTTAAAATAAATGATTTTAAAAGTTTTACATAATTTTAATAACTTTAGAAAATAATTGAATGAAAATTTATAAGTTATATGTGTAAAATAAGATAATTTTAATTATGATTAATAATTGTGATAATATGGATTCATAATTTGATAAATTAATTATTTTAATTTAATGGTTAATATATTATATATATAACATTTATTTTTAGTTTTATTTTGATTTAATTCTAATAAATTTCAAAGTTTAGAATTGGTTTAATCTCTCTCTCTCTCTCTCTCTCTCTCTTGTAGTTCATTTTAGATTTAAAATGGATTGTGTATGTTAAATTATAATTTTTTTATTTCTTATTATCATTTTCTTTATATATATATTAGTGACATAACATTTAAATCTTGATTTAATTTAAGTTAGGCTTAAACTTGACTAAAACTGCATTTGATTTTGAATTCAAATATGAATGATTTACTTGATGGTGTTTATTATGATTTTAGGTAGAACTTGGAATGAGGATTGAAGGATTGATTGATTTTAGGAGAACTTGGCTAAGTCCATGAAATGGCTTAAGGGTTTGGATTTGGATTTGATTTTATTTGGATTTAGGTTTGGATCATGATTTGAAGTTGAGTTTGAGTTTGAATTTGATAAATTGATTGAAGGGTTGAATTTATCTTGAGAAAATCAATTGAATTTGGATTGATTTGGATTTCTAAGGCTAGCCCATAAGATAAATCATAGGGCTTTAGAAGGATTTCAATTTTGGATCCGATCATGGGCTTCAATCATTTGATTTAGATTTGGATTTGGATTTTTATATTTGAATTGAATTTGAGGTTTGGTTTGAGAAGGTGAACATAGGTCGAATTTAGGCTAGAGTAGGTGAGTCTCCTTAATCCCTAAGGCATAGAATCCTATGATTAACCTTCTAAGGGTTAAGTGTTCATCTAATAACTAGAAGTGTCTTATGATTAAGGAAGTCTTAGTGTCTAGAAGATCCCTAGGTCTAAGAAGAGGAGGTTGAGAACTCACTCCAAAGTGAGGTCAACATTAATATGTCAATCCACATTTTCTAAATCAAAGGAGAGAAATTCTTTAATCTATTAGAATTATTTCTAATATGATTAGACAAGGTTCTGCTTAAATGATCTATAGAAGTAATAGGCCATTGAGTAATCCAATGAGTATTAAAAAGAGTCTGATCCAACCTTTTCCAAAGTCTAAAGTTTTGCCAAGTATAATTAGAACCCTTAAAGCCAATATTACTCAAATTACAATAAAGGATCATAATGGAAAAATCTTCCATGGAATGAATATTAGAGAGCAACCACCACATCTCAAAAGAGAACAAAATATTATTGAAATCACCACCAACAAACCAAGGTTTATTGACAGAGGTGGAAAAATTAATCAAGTTATCCCAAAGAAGATTTCTACCATATCTATTACAAGATGCATAAACAAAAGAGCCCAAAACACAATAATCACCATAAGAGATTTGAGCATTGATAACTTGATGAAAATCATCAAGAATAGAAACATCTACAAAGTTAATCCAAAAAAACCAAATCTTATTGCTAACATTAGAGAAAATTTATTAAAACCAATCATTCTAACAACATGGTTAATTTTATTAGCATGAATAAGTGGCTCAAGAATAATAAGTAAAAATATTATGGATACAAAAAGATTTCTAATATGGTTACAAATAGAGAGGTACAAATCCTCTAACATTCAAAACTAAAAATTAAACATAAAGAAAAGAAAGGGGTGGGGGGAATAAAAGTTAATTGAGAGAAGAGAGGGAGGCCACAATAGCTCTAGTGTTTCTTAGCAATTTAGGAGAATTTTAACATTTTTTCTTTTTTCAATAGAAAGTTTGAGGCCATTTTCTTTGCCCTTTGAAGCATCATCCAAAAAAGGATTTAGCAACATTAGTCACAGATTTAGAGAAATCTCGATGAGAAGTGAATTCTTCTTCTTCCAAGATAATAGAATTTATTAAAGATAAATGAGCTTTGGAAAAAGCAAGGAGGGAGCAAAAAATTGATTTATTAAAAAGCAAGTGGGAACACCAAACCCTTCCTCAACATTAGCAAATTATAAAAAGAAAATCTTTTGAGAAGCTAAATCATCTGGAATATGGAATCAATTTTATCAACTTGATTATCATGAGGTATTAAATCCATATTCTTCATTGAGTTAAAATGATGCATATTATTAAATTCCTCATTTATGTTCTCCATTAAAGCTTCATTTTTATCTATCAAAGCTAGCAAGGATGGAAGGATCGAATTGAAGGAAATAGAATCTTGATTCAAAAGTTTAGAAAAGTATTATTGTTCACATTAGAAGCCTTCAATCGTAAAAGAAGTGAAAGGTAATTTATTAGGAACATTCAAAGAATTTTTTTCCAAAGTAGTTTTTATATTTAATAGTGTTAGGTTAGAACAAAGTTTCCTTAATAGAGATTTTCTTTTTAGGTGAGGATGAAGAATGAAACATTCAATTATCATGCCTATGGATTTTAGAGAAAAAGATAGAAATTTTCAAATTTAATTCTTTGCATGTATAATAATTTTTAGATCCTAACTACATTTCTTTTGTTTCTTGGTAATGTCCAATTAATAAAGATTCTAAAAATGAAAGGATCAGAGCATCTGATCAATTTATAATGATCGACAAAATAAATCACCGACAGCAAAAATGAATTGATGGTTAACAAAATGAATTCACATATTAGGGTAAGAAATCCAAACCGAATGATGAGAATTAAGGTTTGGGTGAGTTTAGGTTTAGGGTTAGGTTTAGGTGGGGTTTTTGTGGGTTTAGTTTAGGGTTTAAGGTTTAGGTTTAAGGTTTAGGGTTTTATGGTTTAGGATGGGTGGGTGAGTTTAAGGGTGGGTAAGGTTTTATTTAAGTTTTTGGTGTGGATTTATTAGTTTTATAGGTTTGTTTGGGTTTAGTAGGGCTCAGGTCTAGTGGTAAGCCTGGGCTCAGGCCTGTGGTAGGGAGGGTCAGTGGTTGTGGGTCAGATTTAGGGTTGTGGCTCAGTTTAGGATTTAGCTGAGAGCTCAGGGTAGGTTTACAGGATTTAGGGTTTAGGATTTAGGTTTGTGGTAAGTCTTTCTTTATTTTCTTAATCTAAACAAAGCAAATCAGTGTTTTATTTAGCATTTTATTTTTATTCAATTTATTTTAGGTATTTTATTTATTTAGTTTATTTATTTTAGTTTTATTGATCTTTAGGTTTAGGTTTAGGTTTAAGTTTTATTTAGTTTATTTATTTATTTTAGATCTTTATTTTTAGATTTAGATTTTATTTATTTTTTATGTTTATTTTATTTTATTTTATTTAGTTTATTATTTTGGTTTTTATCATTTTATTTTTAGTTTAGTTTATTTTATTTTATTTATTTTATTTAATTTAGGTTTAAGTTTAGTTTAGTTTAGGTTTAGTTTAGTTTTATTTTATCTTTATTTAGGTTTATGTTTTATTTATTTAATTTAGGTTTTATTTAGTTTAGTAGTTGTAGGTTTTGGGTGGGTTTGGGGTCAGTGGGCCCAGTAGTAGGCCTTGGGTCTGGGCTAGGATTTAGGGTTGGGTAGGGTCAGGGCTCAGGGTTTGGAGGCTCTGGATCTGTGGCTAAGGAGAGGCTCATTTAAGGTCAGGGCCTGGGTGTGGTGTGAGTTTAGGTAATTTTTAGTGGAAGGTTAGGGTTTAGGTTTAGAGTGTGGGTAGGATTTGGGAGAGCAAAGGTCAAGTGGGTTTATGTTTAGTTGGGGTTTAGGGTTTAGAGTTTAGTAAGTTAAGGTTTATGTTTTAGTTTAGGGTTTATTGTTTTTTAACATAAACAAATTTAGATTCAACATTTCTCTTTTTGATTTCATCAACCAAGTAACAAGTTTTTACACAAGTGATGACATAGATAAAAGATGAGCATGCATGAGCAATAAAAAAACTCTAGATTACTAGAACCTCTATCAGAAAGATATAATTCCATAGCGATCGATTGGTTCATTTCTAGTTCCATCAACCACCCGCCTCAGGATCCATCATTTTCCCGATCTCCCTCCTCCACCTCCATGACTGTAACCTTTGTCACTCCTCCCACCTCCATAACCACCTCCATATCCACTAGCACCTCCACATCCCCCGCCACAACTATGATAATTGCCTCGCCTCAATTAGATCTGGACTGAGCCTAGTGATGTTCTAAAGGTTGCTCATTCTTAGTGTTTAGTTTAGCTTAGCATTAGCTTTTTATTTTTTTTATTTAGTTTTTAGGTTTTTGGTTTGGGGTATAGCTCAGGGCCAGGGTTTAGATCAGGTGGGGTCAGTTTAGTAGGAGTTTTGGCAATGATTTGTGGTTTGCCTGGGTCAAGTTTGGCCTTTAGGGCCTGTCAGTTAGGATCAGGGCCAGCCTTGGGCCCAGGTTTAGGCCCAGGTCAGGGCCTAGGGCCCAGGGCTCAGGCTCAGCCTGTGGGTCAGTGGCCTGTGGCCTGTGGCCTCAGCTCAGGCCCAGCCCAGCCCAGGCCAGGCCCAGGCCTAGGCCCAGGGCCCAGTTCCAGAGCCTGTCAGATCTAGGCCTGTACCAGGCCCAGTGCCTTATTAGCCATGGCCCAGTAGGCCCAGGCCTTAGTGGCCTTAACAGCCTGGCTCAGTGGCCTGTGGCCTGTGGCCAGCCTCTAGTGGTCAGACTCCAGGCCTGGGTTAACACTCAGGAGTTAGTCAGTGAGTGTGTCAGGGCCTAGGGCCCAGGGCCTGTGATCAGGTTATCATTTAAGTCAGGCTCAGGTTTGGCCTGTAGTTGGGGATTTAGTTAGCATTTAGGGTTTAGGTTTATGGCCTTTATATTTTAGGTTTTCATGGTTTTTTGTGGGTTTGGGTCACTGCCTGGTTTAGGTTTTTTTATTTATTTTTCTTAAATTAAGCAGTAGCTATTTAGTTTATTCAATTTTTTTTATTTATTTTAGTTTATTTTATTATTTATTTTATTTAGTTTATTATTTTATTTTATTTTATTTATTTATTTAGATTTATTTTATTTTATGATTATTTTATTTTTATATTTATTTTATTTTTTTTATTTTATTTTTTTAGGTTTAGGTTTCAATTTTATTATATTTTTTTAGTTTAGGTTCTAGGTTTTATTATAGGTTTATTTTAGGTTTTATTTTTAGTTTAGGAGTGTTTAGGTTTATTTTTAGTTTATTTTTTATTTAGTTTAGGTTTAGTTAGTTTAGTTTATTTTAGGTTTAGGTTTAAGTTTTATTTATTTTAGTTTAGTTTATTTTATTTTATTTTAGGTTTAATTTTTTTAGGTTAGGGTTTAGGTTTATTTTTTTATTATTTTTTTTATATTTTTTAGGTTTTTATATTATTTTAGTTTTATTTTATTTTATCTTTTTAGGTTATTTTATTTATTTTTTTTATTTTATTTATTTTTTTTTTAGTTTAGTTTTATTTATTTTATTTTAATTTTATTTTATTTTTATTTTAGGTTTAAGGTTTTATTTTATTTTATTTTATTTTTTATTTAATCTCAGGTTTTTTATTTTATTTTATAAGTTATAGCCTATTTGTTTTGTTAGATCTGGGGTTTAGGTTTGTGCTCAGGGGTCTCAGTAGGTTTAGGGCTTTGGCCTGGAGCAGGGCCTAGGGCTCAGGGTTTAGGGCTTAGAGTTTGTCCAGGGCCTAGGCCTAGGGTTTTCAGTGGCTCCAGAGGGCCTGGTTTGGTTGTTCTATGTGTTTTAGGGTCAGGTGGTGGTTGGCTCAGGTTTTAGTGGTAGGGTTTAGAGTTTAAGATAGTGGTGGTTTTAGCTTTAGGTTTAGTTTTAGGTTTAGGGTGGGTTTTTAGGGTCAGGTTTAGGTGGATTAATTTTATGGTTTAGGTTTTGTGGTTTTATTTTGGGGTTTAAGTTTTAGGGTTTATGTTTTAATTTAGGGTTTAGGTTTAAGGTTTTTTAATAGAGAACAAATTGATTCAACATTTCTTATTTTGAATTCATCAAACCAAGTAGTAGACCAAGTTTTGAGATACAAGATATAAATAAAAATACATTAAGCAAATCAAAACCATAGATAACTAGAATCATCTCTTCGCCATAAGAAATGATCGACTATTCTTCATTTTCTCTAGTTCCCATCAGAACCACCCTCACCTCTCAAGTAGCGGGATTTGCCATCATATCCATGATCTATCCCTCCGCCACCACCATGGTTGTAACCTCCATCACTCCACCTGCCTCCATAACCACCACCACCTCCACCCCCATCAGACTATCCATCACCGATCCTCACTTCCAAGCCTCCTCAACCACCACCTCCATATCCACCATCATCTACCACACCTCAGTAGGTTAGGGTTAGGTTTTGGGGGTTTAGGGTTTAGGTTTTACATTAGTGTTTTTTAGGTTTAGGGTTTAGGTTTAGGGTTTGTTTAGTTTATTTAGGTTTAGTGTTTTAGGGTTTTGGGGGTTTTGGGTTTAGTGTTTTTGTGGGTTAGTTTGGGTTTTGGGTTTGTGGTTAGTTTAGGGTTTGGGTTTAGGTTTAGGTTTTAGGGTTTATGATTTTATTTATTTATTTATTTTTTAAATTAAGTAAAATGAGTAGGTTTAGGTTTATTTATTTATTTTATTTATTTTAGTTTATTTTATTTTTTATTTTTATGTATATTCATTTTTATTTTTATTTAATTTATTTTATTTATTTTAGGTTTATTTTTTTTAGTTCATTTTTATTTTAGTTTATTTTTTAGGTTTTGGTTTAGTAGTTTATTTTTATTTAGTTTTATTTTATTTATTATTTATTTTTTTTTTTAGGTTTAGTTTTTTTTATTATATTTTAGTTTAGGTTTTAGGTTTTATTTTAGTTTATTTTAGGTTTTATTTTTTAGGTGTAGTTTATTTTAGTTTATTTTTAGTTTAGTTTATTTTAGCTTTAGTTTAGGTTTAGTTTATTTATTTAGTTTTAGTTTATATTTTATTTTGTTTTTATTTTTTTTTATTTTTTTTTTTTAGGTTTTTAGTTTTATTTTTATTTACTTTTTTATTTTTAAGTTTAGTGTTATTTAGTTTTATTTTATTTTATTTTAGGTAATTAATTATTTTAGTTTAGTTTTATTTTATTTTTTTTATTTTATTGGTTTATTTTAATTTTTTAGTTTAGTTTTGGATTTTATTTATTTTATTTTAGTTTAGTTTTTTTATTTTATTTATTTTATTTTTTTTAAGTTTAGTTTAAGTTTAGGTTTAGTTTTAGTTTAGGTTTAATATTTATTTACATCGAGTTTTATTTATTTTATTTAAGTTTATCAGTAGGCCTTTTGGCCTTTTGGCCAGGGTTTGGGCCATGGTTTAGGTCTTGTGGCCCAGGTCTGGGCCCAGGCTCAGTGGCCCAGGGTTTTAGACTATTTCAGGGGGCCCAGATCTGGCCTGCCCAGGGCTCATTCAGGGCCCAGGCCTGCAGTTTAGGGCCCATGCCAGTTTGGGCCTGCTGCCCAGTGTGGCATGACTCCAGAGAGTCAGGCCTAGTCTAGGGCCTTGGGCAGTGGCCTGGGCCCCTCAGGGCTGTGGCCTGTATCTGGGCCTGGGGCCCAGTAGCCTGTGGGCCTAATTAGGTCAGTGGCCTGTCAGGCCAGCCAGGGCCTGTGGCCCAAGAGGGTTTTAAAGCTCAGGGCCTGTGGCCTGTGTCATAGTAGGGCGGGCGTTTCAGTTTCAGGGTTGGGTTGGGGTGGCTCAGTGGCTCAGGCCTGGCAGTTTAAGTTTGGCCTTGGCTCAGGATCTGGATTAGGGCTCAGGGTGTTAAGATAGGGTTTAGGGTTTAGTGTTAGATTTAGTGTTTATTTAATAATTATTTTATTTTGCAAACCAGTTAGCATATAGTTTTATTTTTTTTTTTATTTTATTTTATTTATTTTATTTTTTATATTATTTATTTAGTTTATTTATTATTTAGTATTTAGTTTATTTTTTTAGTTTAGATTTTTTTTTAGTTTTATATTTTATTTTATTTTTAAGTTTACATTTTTTTTTTTAAGTTTATTTTTTTAGGTTTTGGTTTTGGGGTTTAGGTTTTGTGTTTATTGTTTTATTTTAGTTTTTAGATTTTAGGTTTAGGGTTTAAGTTTAAGGTTTGGGGTTTAGGGTTGTAGCAAGGATCCTTCTATGGTTCATAGGGATGCCTCAATATTTAGCATCATTTCTATCCATCCAAATGAACCAAATAAGGGTAATAACAATTAAAACTTTAATTTGACTTTTCATAGTTTTATGGAAACAAACTTCAAGAAGTTGATATAACAAAGAGAGCCTAAAATAGTTAGTGTTAAATAAACGTCATACCATATCCAAAGTTTGGAAGCAATAGCACCATTGACAAAAAACATGATTAACATTTTCAATATGAAAGCAATAGCACTTGGAAGGTAAATAAAACAATTTAAGCTAGAGAAGGAATCTACAGAATGAAGTTATTCAAAATCCTCCAACCTAAAATAGAATAATAAATGGAATGATATTGTTCCAAAGTTTAATGAAAACATTAGAGGGTTTTTTGTTTATTTCTAATTCCAAACCTCTTTAAGAATCAAATCGCCATTGTAAGAGAGCTTGAAAAGAATTTGATCAAGTTTATTAGAAAGATAATGATGTTGCAAAACTTGTCAAAAAAAAAAATAGAATGTAGTTCTCATGTTTATTTTCATTCCAATTATTATTAAGCCAAAAAATTTAACTTTGATAGCAAAAAGAGAGTGTATAGATAAAAGGTAGTGAATAGAGCCATTGCAATCCAATTGTATTGAAAAGAAAGAAGATATTAAGCACGATAAGAGGGTCACCCAAAGATATTAAAGATTCAACAACCCATTTAATGGAGCAAAGCCTTTCCAAACTAAGAGTCACCAACTTTATAAGCATGATAAGAGGGTGTTTTCCTTGGGAATATTTTTCCATCACAAAATTAGCCCAAAGGCTATCATTCTTTCCAAAATTCCACCATAGCATATGCGAGAAGGCAGTCATAGCTGTACGAATAGGTTTGCAACCAAGACCACCTTCACCCAAAGGACCACAACATTTATGCCGTGATGTCCAATGCATTCTTTTAATAGAATTATTGGATCCCCAAAAATATTTATTAAGAAAGTGTACAATTTTGATAAGAGTAAAATTAGTGGGAATAATAGTCTGGAGCCTGCCACCAAAGAGGAAAGTAAATGGAATTCCCAAACAAAAATTTTAATTAAAAGTTTTTGAATTAACTCATCAAAAAGATGAGATCATTTTGGACCATTAAATAGAGGAGCACATAATTACTTAAGAGTTAAGTGTTGATGTTTAAAATTTGTGATATGCCTTATTTGACTGATTTTATTATTAGAGATACTTGAAGAAATAATAAAATAGCTTTGGTTATCATTGATAAAGACCACTTTCTCTACCAAATTTACTTAAAAGAATCTTGAGGTTCCTGATATTTTGAATAGAAGCACTGTAAAAAAATAATGAAATAATTTACAAAGCTTAAGTAGGAAACAGGAAGACCACCAAGAGTTCTGTAGTACATACTAGGATTGTTTAAAAATAACTCATTCATGCTTCTAGATAAGTACTCAATAGCAATAATAAATAAAGCAAGAGATAAAGGACCCCCTTGTCTTATGCCATCGAAAGAAGGAAAGAAGTCTAAAGCTTCCCCATTAAACATAATAAAAAACTAGACATTATTAATACAATTATTAATCAAAAAAGAAAATTTATCCGAAAACCCAAATAAATTTAAAATATGGAAAAGGAAATCCTAAGAGATATTATCAAAAGCTTTGGTAATATATAATTTCAAAAGAATGTTTCCACCTCTTAGCATCTAAGTCATGAATTAATTCTTGGCAAGTAAAATGTTATCAAATAGATCTACCTTTAACAAAACCAATTTGGTTGAGAGAGATATCTTATGAAGTAAAGGACTAAGCCTCGTTGGCAAGAATTTTGGAAATCGCCTTATTGAAGAAGGTGCAAAGACTAGGTCTAAAATCACTCCAATAGTCTGAATTATCTTTCTTATGTATGAGAATAATAGAAGTGCTAAAAAATATCTAGGAAAATAATTACCATTAAAAAGTTAACGAGAGCCACAATCAAATCATTTTTAATAATAAAACAATAATTTTGAAAAAATTGAGTAGTGAAACCCTCCACCAAAGAACATAATCTATGCTCATGCTATTAAGAACTTTAAAAATTTCATCTTCATTAGTCATAATAGTAAGAAAATCATTGCCATCATTGGTAATAATAGAAGGAATCAAGTGCGATTTAGAAATTGGTTCATAAGAACAACTTCTATTAAGCATATTTCTAAAGTAATTAATAACTGAATCCTTAATATCATTATTCTCCATAATCCATTCTCCATTACCATCTTTAATTTTTTGAATATTATTTAAAGCTCTCTTTTATTAACTAAAGCATGGAAATGCCTAGTATTCCTATCACCATCGCAATATGTTTACTAGAAACTTTTGACACCAATAAGTGTCTTCCATATTTCAAAAATTAACAAGTTTATCTTTTACCTCAGTCAAGTCCTTAATCTTAGAAGGATCAACCATAATAGAGACCTCAAGATCACAAACCATTTTTTTCCATATCTTTGATATTAGTAAAAAGGTTTTTAAAATAATGCTTGTTCCAATAATCTGCATTTTGCTTAAGTATTAAGCTTAAACCAAAGTCTATTCCCATAATCAAATTATTAGATGTAAAAGAGCTTTCCAATTGTTGGCCACAACATTAAAAAAATCAATATGCTAAATCAATATGTTCAAATCTAAAAGGAGAGAAATTTTTAATCTATTAGAATTATCTTTAATAGAAACCAAAAGAGGAGCATGATCATAAGGTTATGCTTAAATGATCATGTAAGTAATATACCATTGAGTAATCTAATGAGTATTAAAAGAATCGATCTAGCCTTTATCAAAGTCTAGAGTTTTTCAAGTATAATTAGAACCTTTAAAACCAATATCAATCAAATTACAATCAAGGATTATATTGGAAAATTCTTCCATGGAATGAATATTAGGAGAGCAACCACCACTTCATTCAGAAGTGAATAAAATAGTGTTGAAATCACAACCAACAAAGCAAGGTTTGTTGATAAAGGTCATAAAATTCCTCAAATTATCCTCAAGAAGATTTCTTCTAAATCTAAGCCCAAAACACAATAATCACCATAAGAGATTTTAGCATTGAAAACTTGTTTGAAATCATCAAGAATTGAAACCTCTACAAAGTTATTCCAAAAGCACCCAATCTATTTCTGACATTAGAAAAAAATTTATTGAAATCAATCATTCTAGACATGGTTAATTTTGTTAGCATGAACAAGATGCTAGAAAAAAATAAGTAAAGAAATATTATGTATACAATAAAAGATTTCTAATACAATTTTGAATAGAGAGGTACCATCCTCTAACATTCCAAACAATAAAATTAAACATAAAGAAATGAAAATGGGTTAAGGAAAGGTTAATTAAGAGAGGAGAGGAAAGTCGTAGCCATTCTAGTGTTTCTTGGCAATTTGGGAGGGAAATTTTTAACATTTTTTTATTTTTTAGCATGATAAGGTTGGAAACCATTTTCTTTTCCCATATAATCATCATTTGAGGTGGATTTAGCAACATCAGTCATAGATTTAGGAGAAATATCTTCATTAGAAATGAGTTCTCCTTCTTCCAAGACATTAGAATTTATTAAATAAAAATGAGCATCGAATAAGAGAGGGAGAAAAACATATTTATTTAGAGGCAAGTGTGAACACCAAGCCCTTTCTTTTCATGATCCAAATTATTAGACAAAGCCAAATATTTATGAGAATTTAAATCATCCTAAATCTAGAAAATAGAATTAATTTTCAACCTAATTATAATGAGGTATTAAAGCCATATTCTACATTGAATTTGATTGATGCATAACATTAATATCCTCATTTATATTCTCAATCAAAGCTTCATTTTCATCAAAAAAAGCCAGCAAGGATGTAGGGATTGAATAAGAGGAAATAGAATCGCCATTCAAAAGTTTAAAAAAAACTATTATTGTTCACACTAGGAGCTTTCAATTGCACAGAAGAAGTAAGAGGTAAATTAGCCTTATTAGGAACATTCAAAAATTCTTTTTTTTGAAGTAGCTTTTGATATTTAATAAGCCTAGAATGGAATAGAAGTTTCCTTAACTAGGATTTTCTTTTTAAGTGAGGATGAAGAATGAAACATTCGTAATTATCCCTGGATTTTACAAAGGAGAACAAAAAAATAGAAATTTTCAAATTCAATTCTATATATACGTAATTTTCAAATCCCAACCAAATTTCTTTGGGGTGTTTCTTGGTAATGTAAAATTAAACAAGGATTCTAGCCATTGAAGGATGAGATTTTGTAGTCATTGCCGGATCAATTTGCAATGGCTGACCAAATAAAGCACCCTTAGTAAAAAAGAATTAATGGTTAACAAAATGAATTTGCATATTGAGAGAAACTAAATTGGAATGACTTTGAATGATTTCAAAGCGTCAAGCTGTTAGTTGATGCCCTAGTAGGATCTATAGGATCTTTCAATTTTCCCCAAGGAATCATCAGGGTAGACGCCAAGCCGTGACGTCACTAAATTGAAAACATAAAATAAGCCAGCGGTCGTCGATCCAAGAAGGAATATAGTGAGAATCATGCAAAATAGCAGGCAAATAGTCATCAAAAAGATAATAATGAGAGGGGGAAAGGGAAATCACCGAGCACAGGGATAGGGCTTTATGGGTTTATGGATCAGAGGTTTAGGTTTAGTTTAGGTTTATATTTGTGGATTTAGGTTTAGGTTTAGGTTTAGGCTAGGTTTAGTTTTGGGGCCTAGTTTGGGTTTAGGTTTAGGGTTAAAGGTTTGGTTTAGGTTTGGGTTTGTTAGGTTTTATATTTTGTTAGTTTAGTTTTAGGTTTCAGCCTTTAGAGTTTAAAACCCGTTTAGGTTTGTAGGTTTAGGGTTTAGGTTTAGAGCCAGCTCAGTTGTGGTTTGCTTTAGGCTATTAGTTTCAGTCAGATTTGTTTAGGGGCCCAGGCTTAGAGCCCTGGCTCAGAGCTCAGTGACTCCAGCTCAGATCATGCCCAGGCCCAGCCAGGCACAGCCTAGCCAGGCAGTAGACTCAGCTCATGCCCAGCCTAAGGCCCAGGGCCCAGCCTTACTCAGGCTCAGCCCAGCCCAGGGCTCAGTGGCCCAGCCTGGGCAATCAGCCCAGGGCTCAGCTCAGGCCCAGGTCCCAAGCCCAGGCTCAGCTCAGCCAGCCCAGCCTCAGGGTCACCTAGACTCCAGATAGGATCTCCAGGGCCTAGGCCTGCAGCTCAGCCCAGGGCCTCAGCCCCAGGCCTGGCCTGAGTAGAGAGCCCAGGCCTAGGCCCAGCCCAGTCAGCCTAGTCAGGACTCAGGTTCAGGGGAGGCCTGTAGGCCTGCTCACACTCAGCCCAGCCTTTAGGGAAGTCAGGCTCAGGGCCCAGTTTAGATTTAGCTCATGTCCAGGCTCAGCCTAGCCCAGCTCAGCTCAGGGCCTGGGCTGCCCAGTCTATTTAGGCCAGTTTATCATGATGAGTTTCAGGTTTAGATTTCAGTTTAGGCTGGGTTTTGGTCAGTGTTTCAGTTTGCTAGGGGTTTATATGCTGTTTATGGTTTCAGTTTAAGATTTATAGTTTGGGTGGTTTAGAATTTATTTAGGGTTTTAGGGTTTAGGGTTTAGGGTTTTGCTTGGGTTTTGGGGTCAGCAGGTTTAGGGTTTTGCCTGGATTTGTGGTTTATGCTTTAGGTTTATGGTTTGTGGTTTGTGGTTTTAGGGTTTAGGGTTGGCTGGTTTAGGCTTTAGGGTTTAGTATTTAGGGTTTATGGTTTAGGTTTTAGGTTTAGGGTTTAGGTTATAGTTTAAGGTTTAGGGTTTAAGGTATTTTTAATAGAGAACAAATTTATATTCAACATTTCTTATTTTTGATTTCACCAACCAAGTGCCATGTTTTCTAAGACAGTTTACAACATAGATAAAAAATGAGCATGTATAGAGCAAATCAAAACCTAGATAACTAGAACTCTCTACTATAAAGATAGTTCCACAAGAACAGATTGACTATCTTTCATTTTCTTGTTAGAACCACCACCTCTCGAGCAACGATCCGCCATCATGTCCATCTATTCATCCACATGACCACTTGCTCTAACCTCCCGCCCTCCAACCTCCTCAGAACACCACTACACCCACCATGACCTCCATATCCAACAAAGACCTCCAGATCCCCACCACCACCTGGTAACCACCACCTCGCCGCTTCCATCCAATATCTATAATGAGCCACACCATGTTTGCCATCAAGGTTTATCCCATTATTAGGGCTTAGGTTTAAGTTTAGGTTTTAGGGTTTACATTTATTTATTTATTTATTTAGTTTCTTTAGGTTTAGGTTTAATTTCGCTTTTAGGTTTGTTTTGGCTTGGGTTTTTTATTTTAGGGTTTTATGATTTAGGGTTTAGGGGGTTTAGAGCTTAGGTTTAGGTTTTAGGGTATAGGGTTTAGTGTTTGTGGCTTGTGGTTTTGCTTGGTTTAGGTTAAGTGGGTTTGTTAGTTTAGGGCTCAGTTTTGGGGCTGGATTTTGGGTTTGTAGAGTTTAGATTTAAGATTTTAGGGTCAGTTTGGGTTTGGGTAGTTAGGGTTTAGGAGGTTTAGTTTAGGGTTTAGGGCTAGATTTTATTTATTTATTTATTTTATTATTTAAAATTAGCAAACCCAGGTTCAAGTCAGATTATTTTATTTATTTAGGTTTAATCTCATTTTATTTTATTTAGATTATTTATATTAGGTTTATTTATTTTATTTAGGTTTTTTTAGTTTTTTTAGGATTATGTCTCGTTTATTTATTTTTAGTTTAGTTTTATTTTTTATTTTTGTTTTAAGTTTTTTTTATTTTATGTTTAGATTTTATTATATTTTAAGTTTAGGTTTAGTTTTATTTTAGGCTCTTTTTAAGTTTTTACATTAGTTTTAGTTTATTTTAGTTTAGTTTTATTTTATTTAGATTAGCAGTTTAGTTTATTATTTTAGGTTTTATTTATTTTAGTTTAGTTTATTTTAATTTAGGTTTATATTTTTATTTTATTATAGATATATGTTTATTTTAGTTTAGGGTTTTATTTTTATTATTAATTTTAGGTTTATTTTTAGTTTAGGTGTTTATTTAGTTTTATTTTATTTTTATTTTAGGTTTATTTTATTTTTATTTTAGGTATTTTTTATTTTAATTAGGTTTTTTTTTATTTTTTTTTTTTTATTTGTTTAGGTTTATTTAGTTTATTTAGGTTTTATTTTATTTTTTTTATTTTATTTTATTTTTAGGATTAGGTTTAGGTTTTATTTTTTGTTATTATTTTATTTTATTTTGGTTTAGGTTTTTTATTTATTTTATTTTTAGTTATTTATTTAGTTTAAGTTTATTTTTAGCTTTTGGGGTTTGGGTTTAGAGTTTTTAGGGTTTTGGGTTTTGGGTTGGCTTTATGGATTTTAATTTTAGGTTTGGTTTATTTTAGTTTTAGGTTTATGGTTCATGTCTTAGTTTAGGTTTTTTTATGGTTTTTTTTTATAAAATAACAAACAAATTCAATATTTCTTCTTGATTTCATCAACCAATTAACATGCCAAGTTTTCTAAGACACAAGAGACAACATTGATAAACAATGAGCATGCATAGCAAATCAAAATCAATGGATAACTAGAATCATTTCTATAAAGACATAGTTTAATAAGCAATAGGATTGGTCATTCTTTTCCAGTCATGAACCACCTCACCTCTCATTAGATCCACCAACATAACCCGATCTTTTGCTACCACTACATTGTAACCTTGCATCCTCCCGGCTCCATAACCATCATACCACCACCTCCATATCCATTACCTGATCAGATGATAACTCACTATTCCTTGCCTCCATTCTTATCCTAATTGGGATCGATGCTCCCACCATCAAGGTTCTAAGCATTCGAGGTTTAGGTTTATTTTCTTTAGTTACTTTAGTTTAGATTTGGTGTTTTATGGTTTATTTAAGGTTTGGGGTTTAGGGTTTAGTTTTAGGTTTTAGGGTTTAGGATTTTGTGGTTTAAGTTTTAAGTTTAGGTTTTATGATTTAGTTTAGGTTTAAGGGTTTTAGGGTTTAGGTTGGGCCAAAGGTTTGGGTTTAGGGCCTTTGTGGCCTGGGGTTTGTGCCAGGGTCAGGTTTAGGGCTTTAGAGGTTTTGGCCTGGGCTATGGTTTCAGTGGCTCAGTTATTTTAGGAATAAGCCTAGTCATTTTAACATTTAGGGCCTAGGGTCAGGCCTAGGCCCATAGTAACATCAGATCAGTGGCCTGTGGCACAGAGTTTGTGCCAGTCAGATCTGGCTCAGGGCCTTACATGGCCTATATTTTAGGGTCAGTTTTTTGCCATGCAAACCCGCAGTTATTTATTAGTATTTTATTTACTTAGTTTATTTATTTTATTTTATTTTAGTTATTTATATAATTTTATTTATTTTATTTTATTTTATTTTTTTGGTCCAGTTATTTTTTATTATTAGTTTTAGGTTTTATTTTATTTAGGTTTATTTTAAGTTTATTTTAGTTTATTTTATTATTTTGTTTGTAGTTTATAGTTTATTTTATTTTTTTTTAGTTATTTATTTAGTTTATTATTAGTTAGGTTTATTTATTTTTATATTTAGTTTTTAGTTTAGTTTTTTTATTTTTTATTTTATTTTTAGGTTTTATTTTTTTAGATTTAATTTTAGGTTTAGGTTTTTATTTAGTATTTATTTGATAGTTTATTTTATTTATTTTAGGTTTAGTTTTTTATTTTATTTAGGTTTTTTTTATTTTTTAGTTTTTTAGTAGTTTTATTTATTTTATTTTATTTTAGTTTTTCTTTATTTTAATTTTAGGTCTTTATTTTAGGTTTTACTTTTTTTATTTATTTATTTTTTATTTTATTTTATTCAGTTTTTTAGGTTTATTTTTTTTATTTTATTTTAAGTTTAGTTTAGGGTTTTATTTTATTTATGGTTTTAGTTTTAAGATCTAGGCCTTATTTTATTTGGGGTCAGGGTCTTTGGTTAATTTTAGTTTAAGCCTAGGGTCAGATTTCTAGGTTTAGCTCTTTATCCTTAGTTTTTTTTAAGCACTGGTAGGTTTATTAGTTTAATTTTATTTTGCCAGTCTCAGTGGCTTGTGGTTTAGGATTTGCAGGCTCAGGGTTTAGGTCAGCCAGGTCAGGGTTTTGTGGTTTTAGGGTTTTAGTGGGTTTCTGGTTTAAGGCAGGGTAGTGGTTGTGGTTTTAAGTTAGGTGGTCATGGCTCAGGGTCAGGTTTGGGTTTAGTGGCCTAGGGTTTGGTCTTTTATTTATTTATTTAGGGTTTTAGTAGTTTTTTTTAAAAATTACAAACCCATAAGTTTAGGTTTATTTAGTTTATTATCTTTTATTTTAGTTAATTTATTTTATTTTTAGGTTTATTTTTTATTTATATTTAGTTTAGAATATTTATTTTAGTTTATTTATTTTAGTTTATGTTTATTTTTAGGTTTTTTATGGTTAGGTTTATGTTTATTTTTAGTTTAGTTTTATTTTTTATTTTATTTTTAGGTTTAGGTTTTATTTTTTATTTTTGTTAGGTTTTATTTTTTTAGGTTTAGTTTTGGTTTTATTTTAGGTTTATTTTGGTTTTATTTTTTTTAGTTTTGGGTTTATTTTATTTTTTATTTTATTTAGTTTAGGGTTTAGGTTTAGTTTATTTTAGGCTTTGATTTAGTTTTTTTAGTTTAGTTTAGATTTATTTTATTTTATTTATTTAGTTTAGTTTATTTTAGGTTTTATTTTAGGTTTATTTTTTTAGGTTTTTATTTTATCTAGTTTTGTTTTATTTTATCTTAGGTTTATTTTATTTTTTTCTTACATTTTATTTTTTATTTATTTTTAATTTTAGGTTTATTTTATTTTTTAGTTTAGTTCAAGTTTTTATTTATTTTATTTTAGTTTAGTTATTATTATTATTTTTTGGTTTAGGTTTAGGTTTAGGTTTAGGTTTTAGTTTATGTTTTTATTTTATTTTATTTAGGTTTAGGTATTTTTATTTATTTTATTTTTAGGTTTTATTTAGTTTAGGCCAAAGGGCACCAAAAAACCCAACAAACAGGAAGCTAGAAACACCAAGCTAGAAGGAGGAAAATTGACCAAGAAGCCAATTTAGCAAGAAAACACACAACAAAAGCTCAACCAGAAAAAAAAATAAAGCAAAACCTCCAAGGATAGAGATTATTTCCAAGAAGCTTTGAATGAGTAACCCAAAGTGAGGAGGCATGTGAACACTTTTTTCTTCCTATATTTTATAACCATGCCCTTCTAAAATCTCCATCCAAAATTAATCAAGATTGTTATAATAAAGATCCACAAAAGCTATCAATTTCAAAGAAGAGCATTCAAAATCATCCACAACATTACAAAGGAAAATCAAATAGTATGCATTTCAAAAGTAAGAAAGAAGAAGAAAAAACAACTTTATTAAGAAGACAATTATCTATATTTTCATTCCAACAAAATCTAAAGAGTGCCTCCCTATCTTCATTCATAAAAGAAGCAAGAGAAGCATAATCCATATTTTCAAGATACAATCTTCATGTAATGGATTAAAATAAGATTCAAATCCCTTAGAAACATATAGATATTACCAAAATTGAATATATATATAAAACCAACATTTTGAACTAAAATAGAACTATTCACAATGAGAGAATCATCACAGGTATCTAAATCTTATTTCTTAAAAGAAGGATCGCCAATATTAACAAGATTGTTAGGACCAGAAGTTAAAATATCAGAAATAAGAAGGTTCTTTTCACCACCATTCTCAATCAAAGAAGCAAAGAAATTATCTTTTCTCATGATCTAAAGTAGACATAAGAGAAAGAAAACAATATCCAATTGATTGAAGAAATGGTGATTAGATCAATAATATTCGATCCATCATCATGAAAGGGCTTATGCACAACATCCAAACCATTAGAATCATTAACCATGACCTCTAAAGTCTTCCCTTTAATAAAATCTTTGAAAGAAACACTTAGAGCATGATTATTAGTTAAATTTTTTTCAAAAACACCAAAATTTCCTTCCGCATTAGACAAATCATTAATAAAAAACTTTTAGAAGATTCAAATCTGGTTTTGCAAAACTCAAAATTTTGAAAAGCAGATTTTCTTTATCCAACTTGAGAGAATCATCATTTTTCAACAATTGAATTCTATTGGTGATTTTCTTCCTAAGAGAGGGATGAGCAAAAAGCTTCAAAAATTTCATGCCCATGAATCATACAATGATTACAAAAATGGGAAACTTCAAAAACAACTTTCAAAAATAATCGATTTCTCAACCCAAGCAAATTTCTTTCAATATTTTTTAGTAATTTTAATCTCTACAAGAATTCTAGCAACAAAGTCTAGAAGAAGTAACTTTGCTTGATCAACTTGCACAACCAAAAATAAAACCCAATAGCATAATGAATTTAATGATTAAATAGATGAATATGCAAGTTAGGTAAATAAATCCAAATGAGAATAATAGAGACTCTTCATTAACAAAACATAGGCATCCACTTCAAAATATGCATTTAATTAAAACATAGTAAAAACTCCTAGAAAAATTATTCTATAAAAGGTCATTAGAAAGTTTAGAACATGCCTTGGATCACAACCCAATAGAAAATAAATATAAACTATTAAAAAAATGAATATCTTCCATCTTTGGCCAAAGGCACTAATCTTTCAATATCCTCATTTAAAATCATAATTGTCAGAGATCCTTTAAAAGTTGTATGAAGCAAATTCAAAGGAGGCTCATGGAGGAATTTTACAGCAAAAGCCTTTTTGAAAGATTTATTAATAGTAGGTAATTTAGAGGAAGGATTACCCAAAAAATCTAATGCACTAGAGGGATTCATTGGCACATGGGATTTACCCCATGGATTTGAAGAAGCCGATGCCATGAGTCACATCATCATAACAAGAACATGTTGAGATTAGCCTGAAGCTGATAATTTATAGGGAAACCCAGAGAGAAAGCCCTCAAAAACTCACCAAGAATGTGAGGGATCTCAAATCGCTTCAAGAGGGTTTAGTTTAGTTTTTAGGTTTAGTTTTAGTTTACTTTTTTTATTAATTATTATTAGATTTTATTATGAGGTTATTAGTTTATTATTAGTATTATGTTTAGTTTAGTTAGTTTAGTTTTTTTTAGGTTTTAGTAGTTTAGTTTAGTTAGTTAGTTTTAATTAATGGTTTATTTTATTAGTTTGTTATTTTATTTTAATAGTTTTGTTTAATTAGTTTATTATGGGTTTAGTTTATTAGTTTATTATTATTAGTTTTAGATTACTTTATTATTTAGTTTTATTAGGATTATTAGTTATTTATTGTTTATTATTATTATTTGTTTAGTTAGTTATTATTATTAGTTTTGTAGATTTTTTTTTAGTTTATTATTATTATTAGTTTATGTTTTTTATTAGTTTTATATTATTTATTTATTTATATTTAGTTGGTTTTTTATTTTATTATTTTAGTTTATTTATTAGTTTTTTATTATTAGTTTTATTATTATTAGTTTATTATTTAGTAGTTATTATTATTATTACTATTATCATTAGTTGTTATTATTTATTTTATTATTTATTTATTTAGTTTTATTTTACTTTAGTTATTCATTTATTTTATATTATTAGTTATTATTAATTTTTAGTTAGGTGTTTTTATTATTAATAATTAGTTATCAATTAGTTTATTAGGTTTAGTTTATTATTTTATGTTTATTTATTAATTAGTTTTTTATTATTAATTTTAGTTTGTTTTTTTTTAGTTATTATTTATTATTATTTATTATTAGTTTTTAGTTTAGTTTTCATGTTTATTATTTATTAGAGTTTAGTTTATTTATTAATTAGTTTAGTTTCTAGTTAGTTTATTTATTATTTTATTACTTTATTAGTTAGTTAGTTATTTATTTTAGTGTATTATTATTATTTATGTTTTTAATATTATTTAGGTTTAGTTAGTTTTAGTTTGTGGTTTAGTTTTATTAGTTATTAGTTTATTTTATTATTTTATTAGTTTAGTTATGTTTGGTTTGTTATTTTATTACTATTAGTTTTTAATTTAGTTTAAGGTTTAGTTTTTTTATTTATTATTTGTTATTTATTTATTATTATTATTATTTTAGTTGGTTTATTATTAGTTTTATTTTGGATTAGTTTTTTCTTAGTTTTATTATTATTATTATTATTATTATTATTATTATTATTATTATTTTATTATTATGAATTTTATTATTATTTAGTTTATTTATTTAGTTAGGGTTTATGATATGTTATTTATTTATTAATTAGTTATTATTAGTTTTATTATTATTAGTTTATTACTTTAGTTAGTTATTAATTATTATTATTAGTTTTATTAGTTTATTATTGTTAGTTAGTTTTATTATTATTATTATTTATTATAGTTTATTATTTATTTTAATTAGTTTTATTTTATTTAGTTATTAATTTATTAGTTTATAATTAGTTAGTTATTATTAATATTTAGTTTTTTATTAGTTTCTTTAGTTATTAGTTAGTTTATAAGGTTTAGTTTATTATTATGTTTTATTTATTAGTTTTATGGTTTATTAGTTTTAGTTTAGGGTTTAGTTAGTTATTTAGTTATTTATTATTATTATTATAATTCATTTATTAGTTTTAGTTTTAGTGTTATTATTTATTAGGTTTAAGTTAATTTATTAATTAGTTTAGTTTTATTAGTTAGTTTTAGTTAGTTAGTTTATTATATTAGTTATTCATTTTAAGTTATTAGTTATTTATTATTAGTTAATTTTATTATTTTTATTATTAGTTTAATTTTATTTATTATTAGTTTATTTAGTTTTATTAGTTATTATTTTTTTATTAGTTAGTTATTAATTAGTTTATTTAGTTTTATTATTAATTAGTTTTTTTTAGTTATGGTTTAGTTATTATTATTATAATTAATTGTTTTAGTTTAGTTATTATTTTTAGTTTATTATTATTAATTTTATTAGTTTAGGTTTGATGTTTTAGTTTATTAGTTTATTATTATTATTAGTTTTTTATTATTATTTTATTTTTAGTAGTTATTAGTTATTTTATTTTATTATTATTATTAGTTTTATTGTTTTTTTATTATTGGTTTTATTTTAGTTATTTTTATTATTTATTAGTTTATTAGTTTAGTGTTTAGTTTGTTTAGTTTTATTTATTTTATTATTTAGTTTATTATTAATTTTAGTTTAGTTTTTTAATTTTTTAGGTTATTAGTTATTATTATATGTTTTTAGTTATTTAGTTTTAGTAGTTTATTTTTTATATTATTAGTATTAGTTTTTTAGTTTTTATTTTTATTATTATTAGTTAGTTTATTAGTTTGTTTATTATTTTAGGATTAGTTTATTATTTTTATTATTATTATTTATTTTTTTTGGTTATTTATTATTATTTTTATTATTATTTTATTTAGTTTAGTTTATTATTAGTTTATTAGTTTAGTGTTATTTTTATTAGTTATTTAGTTTTAGTTTTATTAGTTTTAGTTTTAATTATTATTTTAGTTATTATATTTAGTTATTTATTATTAGTAGTATTATTTTATTAATTATTAGTTTTATTAGTTATTATTATTAGTTATTTATTAGTTATTTAGTTAGTTTTAGTTATTTTATTTAGTTATTAGTTTAGTTTAGTTAGTTTCATTATTATTAGTTTAGTTATTTAGTTTATTTATAATTTATGTTTAGGGTTTGGGTTTATTAGTTATTATTAGTTACTATTTTATTTATTTAGTTGTGTTTGGGTTAAGGTTCAGGTCAGTTTACAGGGTTGTGTTTAGTGTTGTAGTTTTGCTTAGGGTTTAGGTTATAGGGTTTAGGTTTAGGGTTGATTAGGATTATGTTTTTTTAAAGAAAAAAATTAAGTAAACCGATAGTTTTAGGTTTATTTAGTTTATTTTTTATTATTTTATTTTCTTTTATTTTTTTTATTTAGGTTTTTTTATTTAGTTTGCTTTTATTATTTATTTTATTTTAGGTTTTTTATTTTAGTTTAGTTTTATTACTTATTTTTTGTTTAGTTTATTTAGTTTGAATTATTTTATTTTATTTTAGGTTTAAGTTCAATTTTTATTTTAGGTTTAGTTTATTTTATTTTATTTTTATGTTTAGGTTTTAGGTTTTATTTTTAGGTTTATATTTTAGTTTAGTTTAGGTTTATTTTATTTTATTTTTTTTGTTTTAGTTTATAGGTTTAGTTTTTTTAGTTTAGTTTTTATTTATTTTAGTTTAGTTTATTTTAGTTTAGTTTAGTTTATTTTATTTTGTTTATTTTATTTTATATTAGTTTAGGTTTTCTTTAGTTTTAGTTTTAGGTTTTATTTTTATTTATTTTAGGTTTATTTTAAGTTTATTTTTTTTATTTTATCTTTATTTTATTTTATTTTACATTTAGTTTTTATTTTATTAGTTTTATCATTTTATTTTATTTTAGTTTATTTATTTTTTATATATTATTTTATTTTATTTTATTTTATATTTATTTTTTTTAGTTTTTTTAATTTATTTTATTTATTTATTTTAAGTTTTTGGTCTTTAGGTCAAGCTTTATTTTTAGGGTTTGTGGGTTTTATGATTAGGTTTAGGGCCAGGGCTCAGTGGTTTAAAGCCTGGGCCTAGGGCTCAGTGGTTGGCCAGGCTCAGGTCAGGGGGCTCAGGGCTCAGTGGGTCAGGTCTTAGGGTTTTGGTCATAGGTCACAGCAGTTTAACCTGTATTTTTAGTGGTCAGGCTCAGGCCAGGATCAGGCCTGTGGCCCAGGATCTTTGGGGCTCAGCTCAGTGGCTGGCTCAGTGGCCCATGCTGGTTTAGCTCAGGCCCAGCTCAGTGGCCTGTGGCTCAGGGCCCAGGTAGGGCCTAGGCTCAGTGGCCTGGGGATTTTAGGCTCAGGGCCTTAGCTCAGGTCACTTGTAGGATTTAGAGCTCAGTGGCCTGGATTTTCAGGCCTTGGTAGGCCTGTGGGCATTTTTATTTAAATCAAACCAACAGTAGGCCTATTTAGTATTCTTTATATCTTTAGTTTATTTTATTTATCATTTTTTGTTTATTATTTTTATTATTTTTGGCTATATATTTATAGTTTATTTATTTTTTTGGTTTAGGTTTATGTTTTATTTTACTTTAGTTTTTTTTATTTTATTTTAATTTTATTTTATTTATTTTATTGGTATTTTTTTTATTATTATTTTGTTTTATTTTAGTTTTATTTAGTTTATTGTTTATTTTATTTTTATTTTAGTTTAGTTTTTAGGTTTTGTTCATTTTAGATTTTATTTATTTTAGTTTAGGTTTATGTTTATTTTATTTTATATATTTAGTTTACATTTTTAGTTTAGATTTAAGTTTTATTTTATTTATTTTAGTTTTATTTTTATTTTTTTATTTTTTATGTCTAGGTTTTATTTAGTTTTTATTTTATTTTATTTTAGTTTATTTTATTTTTATTTTATGTTTAGTATTTATTTTATTTAAATTTTTATTTTAGGTTTATTTTATTTTATTTTATTTTTAGGCTTTATTTATTTATTTTATTTTAATTTAATTTTATTTTATTTTTATTTATTTTAGGTTTAAGTTTAGGGTTTTAGTTTTTATTTTATTTTATTATTTTATTTTAGGTTTTATTTATTTATTTTAATTTTAGGTTTTATTTAGTTTAGGTTTTTGTGTTTAGTTTTAAAGTTTGTGGTTTAGGGTTTAGGTTTAATTTATGATTTACGAGATTTAGGTTTATGGTTCAAGTTTTAGTTTAGGGTTTAGGTTTTTTTTAACATAGAAAATTCAAATTTCAACATTTCTTCTTTTCAATTTCATCAACCAAGTAACACAAAGTTTTCTAAGACACAAGTGATACATAGATAAAAAGTGAGCAGTGATAGAGTAAATCAAAACCTTAGATAACTAGAACCACCTTTGTTGTAAAAAAGACATAGTTTCAAGCGTAGATCGATTGGTCTTTTCTTCTTTCTCTAATTCCCATCAAACCACCCAGCCTCTCTCAAGTAGTGGGATCCACCATCATATCCTCTTTCTCTCCCTGCCACTCACCAGAACTCCCGCCTCACGCCTCCATAACCTCCATCGCCCACCACCACCTCCATGTCTATCAGCACCTCCAGTTCCCTCACCACCCCTACAATAACTGCAGCCCCCTCCTTCACCTCTACATCCAAATCTAGATTAAGCCTGGTTGAAGGTGATGTTCCTTCCGTAAAGGTTCTGCCCATTCTTGTTTTTGGTTTTAAGTTTATTAGTTTGGTTTAGTTTATTTTAATTTATTTAATTAAATTTAGGTTTAGGTTTGGGGTTTAGTTGTGGGGTTGTGGGTTTAGGGTTTAGGGTTTATGTTTAGGTTTAGGGTTTGGGTTTAGTGTAGTTTGTGGTTTATGTTTGTGGTTTAGGTTTAGGGTAGGTTTGTGGTTTAGGGTTTAGGTTTAGTTTAGGTAGTAGATTTAGAGTTTAGTTTTTTAATTAAGTAAACTGGTTTAGTTTATTTAGCATTTTAGCTTAATTTTATTTATTTTAGTTCTTTATTTATATTTTATTTATTTAGTTTATTTTATTTTAAGTTTTATTTTAGGTTTTTAGTTTATGTTTTAGGTAGATTTAGTTTAAATTATTTTAGTGAGTTTTATTTTATTTTCTTTATAGGTTTATTTGATTTTTTCTTTAAGTTTAGGTTTAGGTTTTATTTTAATTTTAGGTTTGGTTTTAGGTTTTATTTTAAGTTTATTTTAGGTTTTATTTTCATTTAGTTTAGTTTATTTTTAGTTTATTTTATTTTATTTAGTTTATTATAGTTTAGGTTTAGGTTTTATTTATTTTAGTTTATATTTTAGTTTAGGTTTAGGTTTATTTTATTTTATTTTAGTTTTATGTTTTTTTTTATTTTAGTTTTAGTTTTATTTATTTATTTTGTTTTATTTTTTTTTTTTTAGGTATGTTATTTTTAGTTTTATTTTATTTTTATTTTATTTATTTTTTTATTTGTTTATTTTATTTTATAAGTTTTATTTTTTTGTAGTTTTATTTTATCTTTATTTTAGTTTAGTTTTAATTTTTTATTTCTCTTTTAGGTTTATAGGTTTAGGCCTGTTTAGGTTTATTTTACTTTTATTTGATTTATCTTATTTAGGTTTTTATTTTATTTTTTTAGGTTTTTTTTAGATTTTATTCTTCAGCTTGTTTTGCTTTAGTTTGGTCTGGCTCCACTTAGGCTTTAGGTTTAGCCTGTGCCTCAGCCTAGGGGCCTAGGCCTAGGGCCTGGCTCCCAGTTGCCTCATTTGTGGCCTGTGCCTCTCTTTCAACCCCATCTGTCACCTAGGCTCAGCCTGGGGCCTGGGCTCAGGCTCAGTGGCCCAGTTTAGCCCAGTTTGGGCCCAGCCTGGGCCCAGGGCTCAGATTGGTACAGTTTAGGGCCCAGGTTTGGCCTCAGTGTGGCCTGGCCAGTGTCAGTGGCTTCAACCCAGAGTGAGTGGTCATCAGCCTCAGAGCCTGGCTGTAGGCCCAGGGTAGGTCTGAGAGCTTTTAGGGTTTAGAGCCCAGGTTTAGGGTGGAGTTTGAGGAGTGGTCAGGTTGTAGTAGGGTGGTAGGTTTAGATTTTAGGTTTAGTTTAGGGTTTAGGTTTAGGTTTAGGGTTTAGGGTTTAGGTTTAGGTTTAGTTTAGTTTTAGTTTAGTTTAGTTTTATGTTTTTTTAAATAGAGAGAACAAATTCAAATTCAACATTTTTTCTGATTTCATCAACCAAGTAACACACCAAGTTTTCTAAGACACAAGTTATACAGATAAAAAATGAGCACGATAGAGCAAATAAAAAACCCTAGATAACTAGAACTCTCTAATGTAAAGACATAGTTCCATAAGTAGATCGATTCTTCGCTTTCTCCAGCTTCCCATCAACCACCACCTCCTCGTAGGTTTGTGGTTTTTTAGTTTAGTGTTAAGGGTTTTGGTTTTTTAATAGAGAACAAATTGATTCAACATTTTTCTTTTGATTTCATCAACAAGTAACACACCAAGTTTTCTAAGACACAAGATAAAAAAATGAGCACACATAGAGTAAATCAAAAATGCTAGATAACTAAAACTGTCTCTACTATAAAAACATAGTTTATAAGCAGATCGGATTGGCCATTTTTGAGTTTCTCTAGTTTCCATCAAAACCACCTTGGCCTCTTGAGTAGTGGGATCCACCATCATATCCCGATCTCCCTCCGCCACCACCACCTTATAACCTCCTGCCTCCCATAACCACCTTTGCTCACCACCTCATATCCACCAGCACCTTTAGATCCCCACCACCACTGTGATAACCTCCACCTTCACCTCCATTGCTGATCTAGACCGCATGGTTGACGGTGATGTTCCGCCATCAAGGCTCACCTCTTAAGGTTTAGGTTTAGGTTTGTTAGGTTTTGTTTTATTTTATTTTTTAACTTATTTAGTTACTTTAAGTTTAGGTTTAGGGGGTTTAGGCTTTAGGGTTTATGATTTAGGCTTTAGGGTTTAAGGTTTAGGGTTTAGTTTGTTTAGGGTTTAGGGTTTAGGTTTAGTGTTTAGGTTTGGTATTTTAGGTGTGGGGATTTATGGTTTAGGGTTATAGTTTAGTTTAGGTTTAGGGTTTAGGTTTTGTGGTTTGGGGTTTTAGGGTTTGTGGGTTTAGTTTTAGTTTAGGGTTGTGGTTTTTTGTTTTTTTTAACAGGAACAAATTCAGATTCAACATTTCTTCTTTTGATTTCATCAACCAACACACCAAGTTTTCTAAGACACATGACAACATAGATAAAAATGAGCACGAGAACAAATCAAAACACTAGATAACTAGAATCGCTCTCTCAGAAAGACATAATTCCATAAGCAGATCAGATCGGTTCTTTCGCTTCAGCTCCCATCGAGCCACCCGACCTCTCAGTAGCGGATCCACCATCGTATCCCATCTCTCCTTCACCACATTGCTATAACCTCGCCGCTCCTCCCTCCTCCATAACCACCAATGCTCCGACCACCATCTCCATATCCACCAACACCTCCAGATCCTCCACCACCACTACAATAACCACTGCCTCCCCCTTCGCCTCCACCGCAAGATCTAAACTAAACCTGGTTAACACTGATGTTCCTCCCAACAAGGTTCTACCCATTCTTAGAGTTTAGGTTTTTTTCAAGAAAAATTAGAATTTTATCATAAAAATAAAGGATACAATGTCTTCAAAGGGGTAATGCTCAAATTTTTACTGCTCATAAAGCTACAAGAAACCTAAAAAAGCTAAACCCCCGTCTAAGTACAATGGAAAAAGAAACTAAAAGAGCAAAAAGAACAGCATAAAAGCAAATGAGAAAATACACAAAAAGGACTAATAAAACTTAATAAAATAGTAAAAGGACTAGTCAGCAGCAACTCATGATCCCATTGAGAAGGCAAGATAAGCAAGCTCCATATCAATAATACTTGAGTTGGTTGAGTAAAGATCATTCCATCTGAGAAGTTCCAACCTACAAAAGAAATCGCAAAATACTACAAAGGCAATGGTCAGCTCAATGAAAATGATAAAGTAAACAATTTAGAAAGAGCTAAGAAAGAGAAAGTTCTCAATTTAGATCATCTCTGGGGAAACAATGCATATGAGCATCCAAACTTCATGAGAAGGGTTATAATCATATGCATGCTACCAACTAGAGAGAAGATATGGGGAAACATCAAGGCCATCATATCTAGTAATATAAGCAACCATCCAAGGTAAAATACTCCATAGTGATGTAGTCCTTGCACCAAAAAAAAAGAAAATAGAAAGAGCCAACAAGAAACCCACCTACCAAAACCCACAATACACATAAAGCCAAGCATCCTAGAAGTTACAAGAAGGTCGTGGTAAGAACCCCAACTATCTCTAGAGCACTAGCAATCCAAATCCAAGGGAAAACCTCCACCCAAATAATAAAATAGTAGAAGATAAAAAGCACTGAGAGAGGAAAGCTAAAACATAGAGACCAAGAGAAAACCAGAAATTACCATCAAAACCACCACCAAGGCAGCCAAAAAAAAAAGCAAATCCACCATCACCAACCAAGAGGGAAATATCAAGAAACAAGGAGCACCAACTAAACCAAAGGTAGTCAATACCAATAACCAACATAAAGCTCAAAACACTAAGCCACAAGACAAGCATCCAAGGCAAGACAACAGCCATAAAAAACCCCTCAAGTAGCCAAACCCCAACAACAAGTCCTAAAATAGGACCAAAAAACCCACAAGAGCTCATATCCTCCACCAACAAAATAGCCAATAAAACCACCCAAGCCAGCAGCCAACAGATGAGCAGTGGCAAGTCAAAGTAGCAAGAAAATTGACATCCAAACTGGGAAGCAAAAATAAAGGAAAAATAGCTACACCCAAGAGAGGATAACCAACCCAGGAGCAGACCAGAAACCCAACTAAAAGAACCCAACCAAAAGCACCTAAACCAACCATCCAACATAACCAACACATCCACCCAGCCAACCCAAATACCAAAAAAATAGCAACTAACCAACAAAACCAACCTGATATAGAGCCAATAGAGACAAAAAGAAAGAAAAGAACAACAACAGACAAAGCCACAACCCACTTGGAGATCTCCAAAATAACCAAGAAATAAAAATGGTAGTCAACCAGCAAATTTAAAAAAGGGAAAAGGAGGACCACCCAACCACAAGCAGCAAAATTATAATGAAAGGAATAAGGCTAGAGGCAAACAAAACCCCTTCCAAATCCCAAAGAGTAGACAATCACTACAAAGGAGAAAATGGGGAGACAATAACCACATAATAGCTAACTCCAATTCACAGGTAGATGGAACCAACTAGCAGAAACCTTCAATCCAAACAAAGAAAAGAGAACAAGAACCAAAACCCAAAACTAAGCCGAAGAGGCCAACATAGCCATGAAAAATAACCACCCAAAATAGTGTAGATGAAAGAAATAAATAGCAGTAACTGGCAGAACCAACCATAGCATTTGCAAATCCAATTCGAAAAAGGCCACAACCATCCAAAACTAGAGGCAAACCCAACATTCATTGGTAAAAGGGGTAGGTTAAAATCTGGCACAAGCACAACCCAGCAGAAGACACAAAGCATGAGCCATTGAAAGAAAACCACCAAGCTTAGAGGATATAGAAACCAATTAAAACCAGCACCACTATGACCCAAAATAAGGTCAGGTAAGTATAGAACAGGGTTTAGGTATAGAAAGAAACTCATCAAAAATCACTTCCTAGTGAGGGGAGCATAAAAAAAGCAACAAAAAATAGACTAAATAAAACCACCATAGCAAAAGATCAACAAAAGAGCATAAAGTTAAATTTGATTTAAGACAGTCTAGTGTTATCAAGATTGACACACGATGCTTTAGGTAAGCTATGGTTATCAAATAAAGTGAGCTCATTTAATTCCCTCCCAAATTAGCTAGAAATCAGACAAGCATTACCTTCAAGAGGAATGTGAGAAATTTTGGAGCAAACTTGAGAAAGAAGCTTCATAGTGTGATTAAGAAGATAAAATAAGTTAGCATTTACCATATTATTATTATTGAGAATATCAAGTAAAAGAAGGGCATTAACTTCAATCCAAATATTTAAGAGGCCTTTGCTTAAAAAAATATCAATAGCTTTGTTAACAGTAATGAGTTCAGCATAAATAACATAATAAGCTTTGAGGGGGTAGGATAAAACACAAATGATAGTGCCTTTAAAATCCCTAAGAATTCCACCACAACCATATTTGTTTGGGGAAACAGAACCATTAGTATTGATCTTAATAGAATTTTCTTTAGGCTTAATCCAATGTATACAATCCTAATACTCTTGTAGGAAGGATCATCATGCAAAGTGTTAAAATTTTAGCCACAAATTTATAACCTCTAAAGTGAAAATTTCTATTTAAGTTTGCATTAAACAAAGCAAGAATTTTTCTTTAGTTCTAGCAAGGATCCTTTTGGTTCATAGGGATGCCACAATATTTAGCATCATTTCTATCCATCCAAATGAACCAAATAAGGGTAATAGTAATCTTTGATATGACCTTTCATAGTTTTATGAAAACAAACTTCAAGAAGTTGATATAATGAAAGAGAGCTGTGAAAATAGTTAGTGTTAAATAAATCATCATACCATATCCAAAGTTTTGAAACAATAGCACCATTGGCAAAATCATGATTAACATTTTCAATATGAAAGTAACAATAGCACTTAGCAAGTAAGTAAATCACTTTAAGCCGGAGCAAGAAATCAATCAGATGAAGTTATTCAAAATCGTCCAAGCTAGAACTGAATAAGAAATGGGAATGATATTGTTCCAAAGTTTAATGATAAAATTAGAGGTATTCTATTTATTTCTAATAAAATTCCGAACCTCTTTAAGAATTAAATCACCAATATAAGAGAGCTTGAAAAGTATTTGACCCGATTTATTAGGAAAAATAGCGATGTTGCAAAACTTGTCAAAAATAGAAATCAGAATATAGTTCTCAAGTTTGTTTTCATTCTAATTATTATTAAGTCGATTTTAGGTTTAGTGTTTTAAGTTTAGGGTTTAGGGTTTAGGGTTTAGTATTTATGGTTTAAGTTTTTTTTTTATATTTAAGTAAATCAGTAGGTTTAGTTTATTTAGTGTATTTAATTTATTACTTATTTATTTAGGATTTAGGGTTTAGGGTTGAGGGTTTAGGGTTTAGGGTTTAGGGTTTAGAGTTTAGGGTTTAGGGTTTTTTGGATTTAGGGTTTAGGGTTTTGATTTTAGGCTTAGGGTTTAGGGTTTTTAGCTTTTTTTTAATAGAGAACAAATTCATATTCAACATTTCTTCTTTTCAATTTCATCAACCAAGTAACACATGAAGTTTTCTAAGACACAAGTAACAACATAGATAAAAAAAATGAGCATGCATAGAGAAAATCAAAATCCCTAGATAACTAGAACCGTCTCTATTGTAAAGACACAATTCCATAAGCAGCAGATCAGATCGATCATTCTTTAGTTTCTCTAGTTCCCATCAGAACCACCCCAACCTTCTCAAGTAGCATGATCCACCATCATATCCTAGTTCTATCCCTCCACCACCACCATGGTTGTAACCTTGGTCACTCCTCACGCCTTCATAACCACCATTGCTCTGACCCCCACCTCCATGTCAATCAGCACCTCCAGATGTCCCACCACCACTGCGATAATCGCCACATCCACCTTCGCCTCCACTGCTAGATCACTAAGCCCGTTGATGGTGATGTTTATCAAGGTTCTACCCATTCATAGGGTTTAGATTTTTTAGGAAAGTTAGAATTTTATTACCATAAAAATAAAAGATACAATGCCCTTAAAAAAGGTAAAGCTCAAATTTCTTTTGCTCACAGAGCTATAAGAAACCTAAAGAGCTAAACTCCCATCTAAGTACAATGAAAAAAGAAAATAAAAGAGCAAAAGAAAAACATAAAAGAAAATGAGAAAAGACAGAAAAAAGACTAATAAAACTTAAGAAAATAGTAAAAGGACTAGTCAGTAGTAGTTCATGATCCCTTTGAGAAGGGAAGATAAGTAAGATCCACATCAACAGTACTTGAGTTGGTTGAGTAAAGATCATTCCATCTGTGAAGTTCCAACCTGCAAAAGAAATTTGCAAAACACTACAAAGGCAATGGTCATAGCTCATGGGAAAATGATAAAGTAAAAATTTAGAAAGAGCCGAGAAAGAGAAGCTTCAATTAAGATCATCTCAAGGAAATACATATTAGTGTCTAAACTTCATGAGAAGGGTTACAATCATATGCATGCTACTAACCAGATAAAATATATGGGGAAACATCAAGGCCATCATAGCCAGCATACCTACTATAAGCGAGCATCCAAGGCAAAATAATCCATTATGATCTAGTTCCTACACAAAAAATAGAGAAAAATAGCTAGCTAGAAGCTAGTTAGTAGCTAACCCACCAACCAAAACCCACAATAGACCAAACACATCAAGCCGCATCCAAGTTATATAGGTCGTGAACATCCCACAACTATTTCCAGAGCACTAGCAATCCAAATCCTAGGGAAAAACCTCCACCGAAATAGCAAAATAGTAGAAGATAAGTAGCACCAGAGAGAGGAAAGTCATAGCATAGAGAGACCAAGGGGGCATCCATAAATTACCATCAAAACCACCACCAAGGCAAGCAAAAGGAAAGAAAATCCACCATCACCAACCAAGAGGCAAATATCAAGAAATAAGAGAGCTAACTAAACTAATCGGAGTCAATACTAATAGAAAACATAAAGCCCAACACACAAAGCCATGGCACAAGCATCCAAGGCAAGTCAATAGCCACAAAAAACCCCTCAAGCAGCCAACCCTCAATAATAAGTCCTAAAATAAGACCAAAAAAAATTACAAGAGCTCATATCCTCCACCAACCAAATAACCACTAAAACCACCTAGGCCAATAGCCAATAGGATGACTAGACGAAAAACCAATAGATAAATTGGGAAGCAAGAACAAATGGAAAAATATCTACACCTAAGAGAGGATAACCAACCTAGAAGTAGACCAAAAACCCAACCAAAGGAACACAACCAAAAGCACCTAAACCAACCATCAAACACATCCAACACATCCACCCAACCAACCAACCTAGCCAGCCAAAATAGCCAACCAACCTAGTCAGTAAACAAAACCATCCAACAGACAGAGCCAATATAGAGCCCAAAATAAAGGAAAAGAACAACAGTAGACAAAGCCAAAACCCTCCTAGAAATCTCCAAAATTAAAAAGAAAAAAAATGGTAGTCACCCATCC
Organism: Cymbidium sinense; assembly: GCA_021442155.1. NCBI lineage: Eukaryota > Viridiplantae > Streptophyta > Magnoliopsida > Asparagales > Orchidaceae > Cymbidium > Cymbidium sinense. Next base: position 63,315 of record JAKCPB010002120.1, on the reverse strand, counting down.
AAACTATAAAGGCCAAGAGGACCACCCAACCATAAGCAAGAACTAAAGAAAGGAACAAGGCTGAGGCAAACAAAACCCCTTCCAAATCCCAAAGAGAATCACTACAAAGGAGAAAATGGGGAGACAATAAGCATAGAATAACTAACTCCAATTCACAAGGCAGATGGAACCAACCAGTAGAAACCTTTAAGCTAAACTAGGAAAGGAGATTAAGAGCCATCGAAAAAAATTCAAAACTAAGCCAAGCCATAAGAGGCCAACAATATCCATAAAAAAATAACTACCCAAAATTGTCTAGCAGATGACAAAAATAAATAGTAGCAACTAGCAGAACCAACCATAACATCTGTAAATCTAATTCAAAAAAGGCCCCAGCTAGCCAAAACTAGAGGCAAACCCAACATTCATTGATAAAAGAGTTAGGCCAAATCCAGCACAGCCATAACCCAATAAGAGACATAAATCATGAGCCACAAAATAAAAAACCACCGCTGATAGGAAAACCAATTAAAATAGCCACAATGACCCAAAAAAGGTCAAAAGTATACAATGGGGTAAACAAGAAGGGGGTATAAGAATAGAAATAAACTTTGCAAAGACAACTTTCTAGTGAGGGGAGCACAAAAATAATAACAAAAAATAGACTAAATAAAACCACCATACAAAAGATCAACAAAAGAGCGTATGTTAAAATTGAGGTAGTCCAGTGTTATCTGATTGACTGACCACACAGATGCTTAGGTAAGCTATAGTTATCAAATAAAGTGAACTCATTTAATTCCCTTCCTAAATTATCCAGGAAATTAGTACAAGCATTACCTTCAAGAAGAATGTTAGAAATTTTGTAGTAGACTTGAGAAAGAAGCTTTTTAGTGTGATTAAGAAGATAAAATAGGTCAACATTTCCCATTTTATTATTATTGGGCATACCAAGTAAAAGAAGAGCATCAACTTCAATCCAAATATTAAAGGGTCCTTTACTTAAACAAATATCAATATCTTTATTAACAACCATAAGTTCAGCATAAATAATAGAACAAGCTTTGAGGGATTAGGCAAAAGTACAAATGACAATGCCTTTAGAATCCCTAAGAATTCCACCACAGCCATATTTGTTTGGGGAAATAGAATCATCAATATTGATCTTAATAGAATTTATCTTAGGCTTAATCCAATGTATAATCCTAATACTCTTGTAGGAAGGATCATCTTGCAAGGTGATACCCATTTTTTAACAACAAATTTATAACCTCTAAGGTGAAAATTGCTCATTAAATTTGCATTAAACATAGCATGAATTTTCTTCTTTTATTCTAACAAGGATCCTTCTATGGTTAATAGGGATGACATGATATTTAGCATCATTTTTATCCATCCAAATGAACCAAATAAGGCTAATAGCAATTAAAACCTTGATATGACCTTCCACAATTTTAAGGAACCAAACTTCAAGAGAGAGCCATGAAAATAGTTAGTGTTAAATAAATCATCATACCATATCCAAAGTTTAGAAGCAGTAGCACTGTTAACAAAAAACATAATTAACATTTTTTATATGAAAGCAACAATAGAAGTTAAATGGTATGTAAACCCTTTAAGCCAGAGCAAGGAATCAACTTGGATGAAGTTATTAAAAATTCTCCAAGCTAAAATTGAATAAGAAATGGGAATGATATTGTTCAAAAGTTTAATGAAACATTAGAGGTGTTCTGTTTATTTCTAATTAAATTCCAAACCCCTTCAAGAACAAAATCACCATTATAAGAGAGCTTGAAAATGATTTGATCCAGTTTATTAGAAAAGATAATAATGTTGCAAAGCTTGACAAAAAGAGAAATAGGAATTTAGTTCTCAAGTTTGTTTTCATTCCAATTGTAATTAAACCAGGTTGTAGGTTTAGTGTTGTAGGTTTAAGGTTTAGGATTTATGGTTTAAGGTTTATTTTTATAAATTAAATAAACTGGTAGGTTTATGTTTATTTAGTATAGTAAGTTTATTTTTTGTTTATTTAAAGTTTAACATTTAGGGTTTAGGGTTTAGGGTTTAGGTTTTTGAGTTTAGCTAGGGTTTGGGGTTTGGGTTTTTAGGTTTAGGGTTTATGGTTTTATTTTAGGTTTAGGGTTTACTATTTTTTAGGGTTTAGGGTTTAGGGTTTAGGGTTTAGGTTTAGGTTTAGGTGGTTCAAGTTTTTTTTTTAGGTTTTTGGTTTTTTAATAGAGAATAAATTTAGATTCAACATTTCTTCTTTTTATTTCAACAATCAAGTAACACACCAAGTTTTCTAAGACATGGGGACAACATAGATAAAAATGAGCACACATAGAGAAATCAAAACCCTATAACTAAAACTATCTCTATAAATGACAATTCCATAATCAATAGATCGGATCTGCCATTCTTCAGTTTGTTTAGTTCCCATCAGAACCACCCCAGCATCTCGAGTAGTGGGATCCACCATCATATCCCCGATGTCTCCTTCCGCCACCCCCTCAGTTGTAACCTCCATCGCACCTCCCACCTCCATAATCACCACTGCTCCGACCACCACCTCCATATCCATCAGCACCTCCAGATCCCCCAGCACCATTATGATAACTGTCTCCTCCACCTTTGCCTCCACCACTATATCTAGACTGAGCCTAGTTTATGATGATATTCCTACCATCAATATTTTGCCCATTCTTAAGGTTTAGGTTTCTTATGTTTTAATGTTTAGTCTTATTTTTAATTTATTTAGTTACTTTTAATTTAGGAGGTTTAGAGGGTTTAGGTTTGGTTTTGTTTATGCTAGGGGTTTAGGGTTTAGGGTTTTAGGTTTAAGGTTTAGGGTTGAGGGGTAGGTTTAGGGTTTATAGTATAGAATTTAGTGTTTTTTTAATTAAGTAAATCATAGATTTAGGTTTATTTAGTTCATTTAGTTTATTTTTTTTTTTATTTATTTTATTTTATTTTATTTAGATTTATTTTTAGTTTATGGTTTATTTATATTTATAAGGTTTAGGTTTAGGTTTTGGTTTATTTTTGCACATGTTTTATTTATTTTAATTTAGGTTTAGATTTATTTAATTTATATTTGATTTTATTTTAGGTTTATGTTTTTTTTAGTTTATGTTTAGGTTTATTTATTATTTATTTTGGTTTAGTTTTGTATATTTTAAGGTTTATATTTATTTATATATTTTATTTTACTTAGGTTTATTTTATTTTAATTAAGTAGTTTTATTTTATTTAGTTTTTTTTAGTTTAGTTTAGGTTTTATTAATTTATAATATTTTATTTTTTATTTTTTATTTAATTTTCTTTTTAGGTTTTGGTTTTGGTTTAGGTTTATGTTTTAGTTTATGTTTTTATTTTATTTTAATTTTTTACTTTTAGGTTTTTAATTTATTTTATTTTTAGGTTTTATTTAGTTTAGGTTTTTAGCATTTTAGGTTTAGGGTTTAGGGTTTAGGGTTTTGGGATTAAGGTTTTAGTTTTGTTTTAGGTTTTAGTTTGTGCTTTTTTGGTTTTATTCTTATTAAGTGAGAATAAATTTATATTTAACATTTCTTCTTTTGATTTCATCAACCAAGTAACACAATGAGTTTTCTAGACACAAGTGACAACATAGATAAAAAATGATCACATAGAGTATACATAAAAAACCTAGATAACTAATCGCCTCTGTAAAAGACATAGTTCCATAAGCGAGATCTATGCTCTTCAATTTTATTTTTTTATTTAGGTTTTTATTTTTAGGTTTTTTTATTTTTTAGTTTATTTTAGGTTTTTATTTATTAGTTTATTTATATTTTATTTTTAGGCTTAGGTTTAGGTTTTAGTTTAGTTTTTATTTTATTTTATTTTTTTAAATTTATTTAGGTTTTGGGTTTTCTATATAATTTAGTTTTAAGTTTTTAGGTTTTTCGAGTTTAGGATTTAGGTTTTACGATTTAGGGTTTTAGGGTTTAGGGTCAATGTTTAGGGTTTAGCGCTAGGTTTAGTGTTTAGCTCTAGGGTTTTAGTGGGTTTAAGCTTTAGTTATTTGTGGTTTCTCTATTTAGGTTTTTGGGTTTGTTTAGAGTTTAGGTTTTTGTGGTTTAGGGTTTAGGATTACTTAGGATTTTAGGTTTATGGTTTTGGGTTTAGGGTTAGGGTTTAGGATTGAGTTTTATGCTAATGCTTAGGCTTTAGGGTTTAATAGCTTAGGATTTAGGGTTGCACTTTGCACAATCAAGAAATGGGGAATTCTAATCCTCTCTAAAAAGCTTGGGAGTTCTCTCTGATGATGATTTCTTTGAGTTCCTTAGCTTCAATCGACAAAGGGCATGTGAGAATTGAATTGAATTAGGGGGAGTATATCTCCCCTTGAGGGATCAAATGGCCAGCAATGCTCTTGCCATTTTGATCCAATTGATCATATTGGGAGGGTTGTTTGATATGTTTCTAGTGCACATGGTTTGATCCAAGAGTGGATCATCTCCCATGTGCTTGAATTGAGCTTAGTGGGAGTTTGAAAATTGAATTTTAAGCTACGAGGTTAGGTTTTGTCTAGGGACCAAATAATGATCCAAACCCATTGGTTGGGTGCACCACTAATCACTAAGTCCCCTGAGCTTTAGGAAAGCCTCAAGTGAATGTGAAGATGGACCAATTACCTATGGGTTAAAGTAAAAAATTTGTTCTATGGCCTGTAGGATGGTCATTTTGTTATTTTTTCCATTTTAGACATGTTGGGTATGTGGAGAAACTAAGTTTGTCCAAGTTTCATTTAATTTGAAATTCATTTGATAGGGTTTGGCTCATGTTGACCCATTTCGGTCAAAATGGTCAACTTGGGTCAAGTTAACCAATAGGTCAAATTAGGTCAGACCAAGGGTTGGGTCAAGTTCATATGACCATTTGAAATGTTTTGGTGTCTTTGGTTTGATTTAATTTGGTATATATTTTATTTAAACTCATATGACTGCATTTAGGTCAAATGGATCAAGTTGACCTATTTGACCCATTTGACCTACTTGAGGTAGGTCAAGGGTAGGTTTTGGTTAGGTTAGTCATATGGAGTGGATTGGTGTCTTTATTTCCAATCAATTTTGGTTAAGTTCATTTGGCTCAACATGAGGTCATGTTGGGTCCAAGGTCAATTGGCTAGGTTTAGTTTTGAGGCTTTCATCAAGTTCCACAAGTGATTTGGAATGGACATGACCCATTCCAATTAATTTGGCTTAGAAAGACACATTTTGACCCTTTAGGTCAAAATGGGTCAACTTGGGTCAAGTGAGACAATTGGGCTAGGTTAGGCTCAAATGTTGGCTTGGTCAAGTTCAAACATAGGTCATGAGTGAACTTAGATCAATGGTTTCGATCAATTTGGCTTATGGTGGAATTTGGCTATGTAAGGTTTCATTTTAGGTTAAGTGTTGACTTGGTCAACCCTTAGGTTTTACTTGGTTTGACCCAATTTGATTTATTGATCATCCCATGATGTTTGTTGATCATGATGAGAGGCAAATATGAGTTTGGTTCAATCCAATTTGGTTAGGATCAAAATTTTCCTCATAAGGGTACTTTAGGTCACTTTGGGTCAAGTGAGCCTAAGTGGGTCAAATGGCTTGGTCAAAGCGTGATTTGAAGTTGGTTGATCTTATACATGGACCATTTATAAGTGGTTTGAAGTCAAATTGGTTGTGATCCATTTGAAAATTTCATATGAAAGGGTTTTGGGTTTGATTTTTGATTTGGGTTTTGATTGAAAGATTGAAGTTTGGATTTATAAATGAGCTCATGATTGTAGGATTGATTGAACCATGAGAGAGAATCAAGAGTTTGGCTTGATTTGAAAGTGATTTGGCTAAGTTCAAGATTTTGACTTGAAAGGTTTATATTGGATTTTGAATGGATTTGAGTTTGATTTTTGGAATAGGTTTTGATTATTTGAATTTATATTTCATTTATATATGTGAATATAAATGAGAATATAATTAATCATGATAGAATTTCAAGGATTTAAAGTGACTTAATCATGATTTAAGTTAAATCCATTAAAGGGAATTTAAAGGATTTAAGGAAATTTTTAAATTGAAATTTAATTTTTGAATTGGATTGGATTAATTTATATTTATATTTCATTTATATGTGAAACTATAAATGAAAATACAAAAAAGTTTTGAGAAAATCTCATGAGTTTGTTTAGGTTTGATCATGACTTAGGTTAAATCCATTAAAGGGAATTTAAAAGATTTAAGGGAGTTTTAAATTGGAAATTAATTTTTGGATTTGATTTCATTGATTGATATTTATATTTCATTTATATATGAATATAAATGTGAATATAAATGAGTTTTGAGAAAATTATGAGTTTGAAAAGGTTTTGATCAAGATTTAGGTTAAATCCATTAAAGGGAATTTAAAGATTTAAGGAAAATTTCATGAATTGATTTTGAATTTTAATTTGATTTAATGGGTTTGAACATATTTCATTTATATATGCATATAAATGATAATATAAATAAGGTATGAGAAAATATCAAAGGTTTGAATATGCTTGAATCATGATTTTGGTTAAGTCCTGGAAAATTAAGGACTTAAGCAAAATTTGGACTTAAGATATTTTGATGGATTTTGATCATGGGTTTCAATCAGATTTCAATCATGGAGTTCAATCATGAATTGATTTGAGTTTGGACTCAATTAAGATTGATTTGGAGTTTGAGGAAGGGAGGAATGGTTTAAGCTAAGGGTAAGGAAGTTTTCCTAACACCCCAAGGCATGACCTATTCTTATGGCTAACTCTTCTAAGTCTCTATTAGGTTGGAGTATCCACCTAATCACTAAAGTGTCTTAAGACTAAGGAACTCTTAAAGTCTAAGAGGAGTCCTATGCCTAAGATGGAGGGGTTGAGAGCTCATTCTAAAAATGAGGTCAACACTCCCTCAAAATCAACAAGTCTATTCTCGTGAACTTGGCCAAAGTTTAAAAATAAAAGTAAAAGAAAAAGAAAAACAAAGAGAAAAAAAAAAGAAAAGAGAAGAGAAAATGAAAAAGAAATAAAAGGGAGTAGAAATAGACTTAGAGGAGGAAGTGGAGCCTTACATTAGATTCAACCCACATTTTGTTACTCCATTCGAACATATGGGTAGGATGACCAGACCTCCACTAGGAAGATGAAGAGGGCAGTTCAGAGGCAATCCTAAGGGTGGAAAACCTCTTTATTGGCAACCTAATAAAAGATATGTCCCATCTACCAAGAGTACACCTATTATCCATATAGACATATAATCTAGTTCATAGGATGAGTCTTATATAGTTAGCACACCAATCAACTCTTCTCAGTAGTAAATTCCTTTGGAGGTGACACTTGAGCCAGATAGCGATGAAGATCGGGCTCCAAAGCAAAGCATAAGTGTATCCAAGTTTATATGTAAAATAGTTGGCATCATTTGGGAATCTTAGCTCTAACCCCACTATCCACTCAAAAAGGTAAGTGGTTGGTAGTTAAATAAGCCCCTAAGTCATCCACAGATGTGAAGACTTAGAGGTTCTTTATTAGAGAATCATCCTCAAGTCAAGAAGTTGATGTAGAACTTATAAAGATTTAGTGGAAGTAATTTTTTTTGGTACTTGTGTTCATAATTTAGCAAAGAAATGGTTAATCCCATATACTTGGACAAAGTACAAGTCAAATTACTTCAAAAGAATATGGAAGAACCAATGCAAAAGCTCTTAATCAGGACCTGGACTAGGATTCAATATAGTGAGTCTAGTCAATGATGATGATTACTGCATAGTCATCACCAATTATTTGGAATCTGATAGGTTTTTTTCAAATCACACTAACTCAAATGAAGATCTATCCTTATAAACTTTAGATGATCCAGATGATTTTAAAGTCAAAGATGCACTGCCAGAGTTCAAAGAAGAGATCAAGTCAACCATCGATGAGCTCAAGGAAATCAACTTAGGAATTAAAGAAGATCCACACCCAACATACATCAGTTCTTTGTTGAATGAAATTGAAACCAATGACTTAGTTAGGCTATAGACTGAGTTTAAGGACTGCTTTATAGGGAGTTATGAAGAGATGCCTGGATTGGCTCCTCACGTGGTCCATAAACTAGCAATAGAGCCTACCGCTAACCCTATCAAGCAAGCTCCTAGATGGATGTGATTAGACATGTAACAACAAAGTCATTTATGAAGTCAAGAAATTGATCGATGTTGGCTTCATCCAAGAGAAAAAAATACCTACCCGTTAGCCAACGTCATCCCAATTAAGAAAAGAATGACCAAATTCATACATCAATTTTAGGGATTTAAATAAGGCATGTCTAAAAGTTGAATTTCCACCACCAATCCCATAGCTGATGGTGGACATTGCTTCATCTCATGTAGTCTTCTCTTTCATGGATGGTTCATCTAGATATAATTAAATAAAGATGGCCCCTGAAGATGAAAGAAACATTGTTTTAGAACCGTGATTAAAATCTATTGCTATAAGGCCATGCCTTTCAGCCTTAAAAATGTTGGTGCTACATACCAGGGGCTATGACTCGAATCTTCGATGAACTCATTAATCATCAAGTTGAGTGCTATGTCAATGATCTCATGATCAAAAGTAAAGAAAAGGAAGAACATCTCTTTGACTTAAGAGTAGTTTTGAATAGTTAAGATAATTTAACTCAAAAGAACCACCAAGTGTACATTCAGAGTAGCTTTAGAGAAATTCCTTGGGTTTATTATCCGATAGCAGGGAAATAAAATCAATCTGGAGAATATCAATATGATATTAGAAATGCAACCCCCTAAAATTTAACTCAACTGATCATTCCAAGGGTGGTTAGATGCTTTATATCCAACCTATCGAAGATGTCACATTCTCAACACTTGTCAAAAGGATGCCAAGTTTAAGTGGATGATAAGTGTGAGCATGCCTTCAAAGACATCAAGCATTAAAGACACTAGAAAGACGATCCTAAGCCGCAGCATACTTTACATTGCTATGTTAGATGACTCCTTTGTGCTTGGCCAAGCTAATGAAGGGAAGGAAAATGCACTCTACTACCTTAGTCATCATCTAATCCCTACTGAGGCTAATTATCCACCCATTGAGAAGCATTGCCTAACTTTAATCTTTGCATCACAAAAGCTATAGCACTACATGCTTCCTCATATGGTGAACTTAATCTCTAGGATCAATCCACTATATTATCTCATGAAATGGTCGATGCTATCCAGATGGTTGGCACGATGGTCCGTGATCCTCTCATAATTTGACATTACCTTCATACCCCTCCATGCAATGAAAGGATAAGTGCTAGCAAATTTCTAAAGACACACTTCTTTAACTCTCCACTTAGTGATGATCTCCCTAATGAACAAATCATGAACATAGGGGATACTAGTTTTTATCTATTAGGAGATGTACTTTGATGGTACAACTTTCTTTGAAAGAGGAGAAGAACCATAATCTAATATTCTAGGAAAGGCAGAGGTAGGAATAATTCTCTTAACTTTGAACCGTGATTTGATGAGATTCTCATATCATCTATCCAATCCTTGCACCAAAAATAAAGATGAATATGAGGCTCTAATTGTTGGCCTAGAGTTAGCCATTACTCTAAGCATCTATAACATCAACATCTTCGAGGATTCTTAGCTAATTATCAACCAAATCATTGGGTCCTATAAGGTTATAAAGCCCAAGCTCCATCACTACCATAAGTACACCATGGAGTTGTTGGCCCAAATCCTAGAGGTTACCATTTATAAAATTTCTCAAGGAGAGAACGCTATAATATATGCTTTATCCATGCTTGTCAAGGAGTTGACATGTCCAAAGGATGAGTCTGTATCAATAAATGTACAAAATAGACAAGTCTTATCCCTTATTGATATTGAACTCATCAAAAAGTACTCTCTTCAAGGGGAGGTTGCCATTATCAAGGAGGTTGAGGAGTTATATTGGAGGAAACCACTCATGGATTACCTAAATAAAGACAAACTACCTCAAGAGAAGTCTCAAGCCTATCAGATGAAGCAAAGAGCACTTTCCTATGCTCTTATGGATGGTGTCTTATACTAGCGATCTTTCGGTCATATGTGGTTATGTTGTTTAGCATGAAGCCCATAAGATCGCGGACTAAGGAACACTGATTATGTGGAGCCAACCAATCCTCAAAATGAAAGCTAAGATCAAGAGATTAGGATACCGCCATCGATGATCAAAGATTGCATGGATACAACTAAGTGATGCCACGAATGTTAAATACATAGTATGGTCCTATACCAACCACCCAACATTCTACATCTTATATTGGCCTCATGACCATTCGAGTGTTGGGGTACCAACATAGTGGGTCTGATTGATCCTCCTTCTTCCAAGGGTCATCGATTCATCTTAGCTGCTACTGACTACTTTTCCAATAGGAAAAAGTGATTCCGCTTAGAGAGGTCACAGCTCAACATGTGCTCTAATTTTTTAGGAGCCATATCATATATAAGTTCAGAGTGCCTCGATGAATTATATCTGGTAATGGTACTGCATTTAAGAGCACCGAGTTCAACAACTTTGCCCAGAGACACAACATAGATTGGAGATATTTTACCATCAACTACCTGAGGGCAAATGATGTAGCAGAAACCTTTAACAAAACTCTCATCTTGTTAAAGAAGACACTCAACAACAATAAGCGATAGTGGCATGAGCAGTTAGTGAAGCCTTGTTGGCCTACCGCACACATATACAACTCCAACTCAATCTACTCTTTCTCCTTGTGTATGGGCTAATCCATTATACCATTAAAAGTCCAACTCTCATCACTAAGGATAGGCAAGAAGACAACAGTAGAATTCCAAGTTGCGTTAGAAGAGCTTGAAGGTTCGGAGGAGAGACACCTGTGAGCATGCCAAAACCTCGAGTTGTACATAGCTAAAATGATTGAAGCTAATAACAAGTTATTCCGTCTAAGTGCTTTTCAAATAAGAGAGCTTATTTTAGTACTAAGGAGACTGATTATTACCTGTCATAAGATGGCATGCAAGTTTGAACCCACATAGGAATGCCCTTTAGCCATATAGAAGGCCTACCAATGAGGATCTTATTAGCTTATTAATCATAAGGGAGAGCGCCATATGCTTCCAATCAATGAGCTCTACTTAAAGAAATATTATAATCATGTTTGAAAATAATTATCATCAATGAAAATTTCATTTCAAATTCAATCGCTTCTATGTCAAAAGTATTCTTGTTTATGAATCCACCATGATGTGTTTCGGGTAGGTGTAAGGAACCCGAGAAGCATCCTATCTTTCATTGACATGACAAAAATATAAACTACACACAAACATATAAAATAAACACATATCTTTTATCTCGCTACTTGTTGAGATAATGCCCCAACAAGACTTACTCATGCTTGGCCGTATGCTACCTAAGTGTGTCACCCTGTGGTGTTCTTGCTTTGGAGGATGTAAGCTATGCTTTCCTTCCTTACTTGTCCACTACACACCAATGAGCACTTTGTTAGGTTTTAATGCTAGAAGCTACCTCATGTTGGCTTCATTTAAGAGGATGTGAGTCTACTACACTTTCTTCTTGGATTAGCCTCTGCACATCTGGTCAATTATATTTGAGGTTTAAGATAAGTCCCCTAGTGGATACTTCCTCACCGCTTCTGCCCAGGTCTCCTTCTGACTCCCTACTTAGTACTCTAGGTCGTAACATCTATCCACGATGACAGACTATCTCGATGATCAGTTCCACTTGGAAAGTTGTTGGCCTACATGCTTTCTTTCTAGATTGATCATTGCAAACTGATGGGCATCTTAGGTTGGTTGGTTCTCACTATGCTGACTAATAAACCACTCATGCTAATGGATACAACTTCGGTTGGTTGGTTCTCGCACCTTAGGATACACCACTCATGGTAGATGTAAGTCCTCCATTCTTTCTCATCGAGTTGGCCACCGTATGCCTATAGGCTTTCTTTTCCAAGGCTTAGGATAACTCCCCTAGCAGCACTTTCTTTGTGGGAACTATATTTGGATCACATCCTTTACACCCCATTTAGACACTACCGTTACAATGGATATAGTTCCCCTTTCATAAGAATCCTTGTTGGAGAATCCATCATGTGGATGTAGATTCTCCCTTGGTCCAGTAAATCTGAGATAGGTCAAGGCCTACATAACCCATTCTCAGTGTGGTCCCTCGCATACCAACAGAGTCCATTCAAACATATAAATAAAATATATATTCACTTATGGATTAAGAGAACACCCTTAATGGTACCTTTTCCTAAGCAGGCATCCTATCTTTAGGGCAGTGTTAGCAAAACTCCTTATAGGAATCGCTTAGCTACTCTTGAGTCAATTTGTCGCTACCAATAGTCACCCCGGTTATTCCTACTTTAGAAGATGTAAGTCAATTATGCTTTTTTCAAAGACAAGAGGCAAACCCCTTAGGTTGGCTAGCTCTACCCACAACTAGTACACTATCCCTTTGGATTTATAAATCTGAGATAGGACAAGTCCGATATAGCCCCTTCTCAGTGGGTCCATTGCACACTAACATCATCCATAGATTAAATCTATCAAATTTGATTGAGCTCACATCCCCAGCAGATATGCCCTCAATTCAAAAGCAAACTAAACCAAACAAACTATATCAAATCACATAAAATTAAGATAAAATTAATCTTGACTACCTTTGAGTTGACATAAGTCCCCGGCATTCACTGAGTCTAGGTCAATTTGTTGTGCATCCACAGTCACCCCCTATTGTTCCTCACTTTGGATGATGTAAGACTGCTACACCTTCTTCCTAGCACATCCATTGTACACTGAAAAGCAACTCCTCTAGTTGAGTCTAAATCAATGAACCCCAACCAAACTCTTATTCCTGATACATCCAAACAAATCTATGAAATCAAACTCAAATCCCAATAGATAGCCCAACGCTTCCCTGGAAACTTCATATACCGATCCCCAAAGGGACTCGAGCCCATATTTCTAGAATATGCCTCCATCAATTAAAACAAAATAAATTAAATTAATCAATCTTAATCCCTAGGATTATAGATTCTTATCCCTAGTAGATCCTCTTTCCATAAATCATATAATCAAATCAAATTCAAACCTTATCCCTAATAGATTTTCTTCTTCTATGACCTCGACATAGACTCCTCACATGTCATGTCCAATGCATGTGTTATCCCCTAGCTGATCTCCCTCCATTTCCTTGACATTGAATTCTCATCAAATCTTATTTCTTCTCTTATGCACACCTTTAATACTTCAACCAAAAGCCTAACAATGTATACGTTCAAATTACATCATCTTAACATTGTAATCAACATTTTATGATTTTGTGATGGTGCAAGCTCAAACTAATTCTACAATATGATGCTAAACATATTATTGTGTGAATTAACACACTATATTATATTATAATATATGATATTATATTATAATTTGCTATAATATAATATATTGTCATTACACCTCATTAGAATCACTTAAAAGGAAAATAATAAAGTTTTCTCAAAATATGAATAACGCATTTTTGGATGTAAAATTGTAATTTTTCTATTAGAAATGGTACAAAATAGCATAATTTTGGTGTTTCTTCTGGTGTGCCATGAATTTGGCCAAATTCTTCCATCTCAACATTCAAAACATTTTGTGAGTTTTGACCAATGTATAAATAAAAGTAAAACACACTAAAATATACAATAATATTTTATAACACACCACCACTTTCATATATATGTGAAGTTATATTGTTATGTACATTAAATTTTAATATGCTTTCATATAATATATTATCTTATATTACACCTTAAAATGAATCACTTTAAGCAAAAAATTTATAAAATTTGGTTGAAAAATGAACATTTATTTTGGATGCAAAATTTCATTCTTTTGATTAAATGACACACCATACACACCCCAATGATGTTCTAAAGCTTACCTTAAATTTGGCCAAATCCCATCATCTCACCTATAAATCAATATTTTTATGAATTATACCACAAAACTCTACTACATCATACTATAACAAACTAAAATATGCTAAATAATAAGTAGTAATACACAATAGTATGCTATAATCCATGATGCTACACTATGTTATGAAATCCTATATTATAATACAATATAACATATTATATTATATTATATTGCATATCACATCACAAGGGATTGCTTAAGATAAAAAATCATAAAATTAGTCTAAATAATAAAAACTAAATATTTTATTTATCACTTACATATTTTAAATTGAAATAATAAATTATGATACCATGCTCCACCTATTATGAAATTGGCTAAATTCCACCATTTTAAATTCTAAATCAACATTTTTATAAATAATTCAAGTGTAGGCTCAACTGCATGATTGTAAAATACTAAAAGAATTTAAAATGCGTAGAACAATATGTTATGATAAATGATGCTATACTATGCTACAACATATCATATTTATTTTGAACCTAAAATCTTACTTTTTAGACTACAAGTGGTGTAGCACACCTTTGGTACTACAACCTAATTCCCAATTCAAATTTAACAAATTTAATCATCTGATTTATTAAATCAATATTTTTATGATTTATATTAATATAGACTATAGGGCACAATACCATAATATATTTAAACATTTCGAGAAATCTTATAACATCCAAAAACACATCACTACATGCTCAAATATATGATGCTACATTATAGTATAAAATATGGTAATATAATATGATTTAGGGTTAGGGTTTAGAGTATTCAAATCTCTAATAGTCAAAGGAAAGTCTCTTAAAGATATTTTCTTACCATCTTAACTATGTGGGATTAGTCATAGATCTACTCTAATGGCATCTTTATTCAAGGTTTAGGGTTTAGGTTTAGGTTTGGGGTTTTGGGTGGTTTAGTTGAGGGTTTAGGTTATTTAGGGTTTATGGTTTATTTTAGGTTTAGGTTTAGTTTAGGGTTGGGTTAGGTTTAGGGTTTGGTTTATTTTATGGTTTATGGTTTAGGGTTTATGGTTTTAGGATTTATAAACCAAGTTTAGTTTATTTAGTTTATTTAGTATATTTTTTATTTAATTTAGTTTATTTTATTTAAGTACATTTTTTTTATTTAGTTTAGTTTATTTAATTAAGGTTTATTTATTTTAGTTTAGGTTTTTTATTTTCATTTTATTTTTTTTGGTTTATTTATTTTTTAGAGGTTTTATTTTTTTTATTTTATTTTACGTTAGGTTTTATTTTAATTTCAAGTTGGTTTAGGTTTTATTTTTATTTTTAGGTTTAGGTTTTAGGTTTTAATTAGGTTTATTTGTCTCTTTTTAGTTTTAGGTTTAGTTTATTTTAGTTTATTTTATTATATTTAGTTAGTTTAGGTTTGTTTAGTTTATTTTTGATTTAGGTTAAATTTTTATTTATTTTAGTTTAGTTTAGATTTATTTTATTTCATTTATTTTATTTTTCAGGTTTACATTTTTTAGTTTAGTGATTAGGTTTTATTTTATTTATTTTAGGTTTTATTTTTTAGGTTTAGATTTTATTTAACTTAATTTAATTTAATTTTATGTTTTATTTATATTTTATGTTTAGTTTTATTTTATTTAGTTTTTATTCTTAGGTTTATTTTATTTTAGTTTGTTTTAGATTTTATTTATTTATCTTCATTATTATTTTTTATTTTATTTTATTTTAGTTTAGGTTTAGTTTTAGATATTTATTTTATTTTATTTTATTTAGGTTTAGGTTTTTTATAATTTTATTATAAGTATTTAGTTTATAGTTTATTAGATTTAGGTTTTTAGTGGTTTAGGGTTGGGTTTTTTAGGTATTTATTAGTTTTGTATTTGTGTGGGTTAGGTTTAGTGGTTTTTTATTTTGTGTGGTTTAGTGGGTTTAGGGTTAGTAGGGTCAGTTTAGTTAGTTTAGGGTCAGAGTTTTTAGGGTTATTTTTAGTGGTTTAAGATTTGTGGATTTTAGTTAGGGTTTAGGTTTTAGGGTTTTTTTTTTTAAATTAAGCAAAAGGTTATTTAGTTTAGTATTTTCTTTTATTTTTATTTTTTTTTATTTTATTTTATTTATTTTATTTTATGTTTATTAATTTTGTTTAGATTTTTATTTTAGTTTATTTTATTTAGTTTAGTTTATACTTATTTTTTTGTTTAATTTTATTTTTATTTATTTTTTTATTATTAAGTTTTATTTTTTTTAGGTGTAAGTTTAGGTTTTTATTTTATTTTACTTTAGTTAGGTTTTTTTTTTTATTTTTATTTTATTTTATATTTTTATTTATTTTTTAGTTTATTTTAGTTTATTTTATTTTATTTAGTTGATTTAGGTTTAGTTTTATTTGGTTTTAGATTTAGGTTTTATTTATTTTAATTTAGTTTATTTAGTTTAGGTTTAGGCTTATTTTATTTTGTATATTTTAATTAAGTTTTTTTATTTTAGGTTTATTTATTTTAGTTTTATTTATTTTATTTTTTATTAAACATTTAGTTTTATTTTATTTAGGTTTTTTCGTTTTTAGGATTATTTTAATTTTTTATTTTAGTTTAAATTTTTATTTAATTTATTTTAGTTTAGTTTTTATTTTATTTTTATGTTTAGGTTTAGGTTTAGGTTTTCTATTTTATTTTATTTTATTTTATTTTTTATTATTTTAGGATTTTATATTTATCTTATTTTTTTGGTTTTATTTAGTTTAGGTTTTAGTTTTTAGGTTTTTATGGTTTAGGGTTTAAGGTTTAGGGTTTAGGGTTGTAGGTTTACGGTTCAGGATTTTGGGTTTTGGGTTAGGATTTTTATTTTTTATTTTAACTTTTTTTAAATTAAGTAAACTCATAGGTTTACATTTATTTTGTTTATTTTTTTTATATTTTTATTTTAGATTATTTTATATTTTAGTTTTATTTAGTTTAGTTTATTTATTTTAGTTTAGGTTTTTACTTTAGTATTTTTTTTAAATTTAAAATAAGGTTTAAGTTTATTTTTTTAGTTTAGTTTTATTTTTATTTTATTTTTTAGGTTTAGGTTTTATGTTTATTTCTAGGTTTATGTTGAGGTTTTATTTTATTTCAGGTTTAGGTTTTGGTTTTATTTTACGTTATTTTAGGTTTTATTTTTAGTTTTAGGTTTATTTCTTTATTTATTTTATTTTTAGTTAGGTTTATGTTTAAGTTTATTTTATTTTATTTTTTATTTTTTATTTATTTTATTAGTTTATTTTATGTTTATTTTGGTTTATATTTTTTTTTTTATTTATGGGTTTATTTTTTATTTATTTTTAGGTTTATTTTAAGTTTATTTTTTTTAGTTTTTTATTTATTTTAGGTTTATTTTTATTATTTAAGCTCTTATTTTAAGTGTAGTTTAGGTTTTATTATAATTTTAGTTTATATTTTTATTTTATTTTTTTTAGGTTTAGTTTAGGATTTTGTTTTAGATTTTATTTTATTTTATTTTAGTTTTTTAATTAGTTTAGGCTTATTTTTTTTTTTAGTTTTTAGTTTTAGGTTTTTAGGGTTTAGGGTTTCAGGTTTGTGGGTTTATAGGGTTTTGTGGTTAGGGTTTATTTTAGTTAGTTGTGGGTTTATTTAGGGGTTTTAGGTTTGTGGTTTTTAGTTTAGGGTTTAGGGTTTAGGGTTTTAGTTTAGGAGGTCTAGGGTTAGGTTTTAATTTGTGGTTTGGTTTTTTTTAAAGAAAAATCAGATTCAATATTTCTTCTTGATTTCATCAAACAAGTATACACCAAGTTTTCTAAGATTACACATAGATAAAAAAATGAGCACATATAGAGTAAATAATCATATAACTACAACTCTATAATAAAGACACAATTTATAAGGATCGATCTCGTTTGAATTTCTATTATTCTCATCAAATACCCCTTTTCGGTAGGATCCACCATCATATCCATGATCTCACCCACTGCCACCACCATGGCTATAACCTCTGTCGCTCCTCCCACCTCCATAACCACCATTGCTTCAACCACAACCTCCATATCCACTCACCTCCGCCCCCCCACCACCATACATAAGTCGGCTTTCACCTCCATCATTAACTATAGCATGGTTGATGGTGATGTTAGCCATCAAGGTTCTACCCATTTAGTTTAGGTCTATTAGGTTTTGTGGTTTAAGTTTAATTTTTAATTTATTTACTAGGTTTAGCAGGGTTTTAGGTATTTTTTGGATTTAAGTTTGGTTTATGGTTTAGGGTTTAGATTTTATTTATTATTCTAGGTTTGGGTTTATTTTTATTAGGCTTTATTTTTAAGGTTTAAGTTTAGGTTTGGATTTATTTTAGTTTAGTTGTGGGTTTAAGATTTTATTTAGGATTTTTAGGGTTAGGTTTTAGTTTTTTGGTCTTTTTTTAGTGTTTAGGTTTTAGGTTTATTATTTAGGTTTAAGGTTTGGTTTTTTTATGTTTTGTTTTATTTTAGGTTTTATTTTAGTTTATAAACCAGTAGGTTTACATTTATTTGGTTTAATTTTATTTTATTTATTTATTTAGTTTTATTTATTTTTTATTTTAGGTTTTATTTTTTATTTTATTTTATTTTAGTTTATTTATTATTTAGTTATTTTTATTTTTTATAGGCTTATTATTTAGTTTAGTTTTTTATTTTATTTTTAGGTTTAGGTTTATTTATTTAGTTTGATAAGTTTTATTTTATTTTAGGTTTAGGTTTTAAGTTTATTTTTTTATTTTAGAATTTATTTAGTTTATTTTATTTTATTTAGTTTTAGGTTTCATTTATTTTATGTGAAGTTATTCTTTTTATTATATTTTAATATGATTTTATATATTTATTATTACATTACACCTTAAAATGAATCACTTTTAAGTTTATAAAATTTTTTAAACATTTATTTTATTTCTTTTAAATGACACACCATGGCATTTAATGATGTTTAAAGCTTACCTTAAATTTTTCCCACCATCTCATTTATAAATTAGTATTTTATAAATTATACCAATACAAAATCTACTACATCATTTAGAACAAACTAAAATATTTTTAAACAATTAATACAATAGTATGCTATAATGCATGATGCTACACTATGTTTTGGAATCTTATATTATACACTATTTATATTATATTATATTATATTGCATATCACATCTAAGAGAATGCTTAAGATTCATAAAAGTTGTCTAAATAATAAAACTATATATTTTAGTCATACTTATATTTTTTAAATTAAAATAATATTTTTATGCTCTATTTATTATGCATTTGGCCAAATTCCACCATTTTAAAGTTAGATCAACATTTTATATAATTTGGTGCTCATATGATTGTAAAATACTAAAGAATTTAAAATGCCTAGAATAATATATTATGATATATTATTTACTATAACATATAATATTTAGAAAATAAAATCTTACTTTTTAGACTACAAGATGTAGCACACCTTTAGTACTACAACCTAATTTATTTCAAATTTAACAAATTCCATTATCTCGATTTATTGAATCAATATAGTTATATATATTAATATCTATAGTACCATAATATACTAAAACATTTCAAAACATCTTATAACATCCAAAACACATCACTACATGCTCAAATAGATGCTATTATACTTATATGGTATTATAATATGATTTAGGGTTAGGGTTTATTTATTTAAATCTCTAATAATTAAGAGTTTTAAAGACATTTTCTTTAGCTATCATAACTATGTTAGTCATTTTTTTATCTATTTATCTTTATTCAAGGTTTAGGTTTAGGTTTATGATTTAGAGTTATTTAGGGTTTAAGGTTTTGGATAGTTTAGGGTTTAGGATTTAAGGTTTAGTTTTTTATAGTTTTATTTGGTTTCTAGGTTTTGGGTTTGGTTTATTATTTAGATTTTAGGTTTAGGGTTTTTATTTTATTTAGTGCTTTAGGGTTTAGGGTTTTTATTTTAGGGTTTAGGGTTTTAGGTTTTTTATTTTGGGTTTAAGTTTTAGTTTAGGGTTTAGGTTTAAGGTTTTTTTTTAATAGAGAAGAAATTTTGATTCAACATTTTTCTTTTGATTTCGTAGTTTTTTTTAAGATAGAAGTAATGATGGGATCAGACCATAGACAAATCAAAACCAAGATAAGTAGAACTATCTTAATATAAAGACGCTCAATAACTAGCATATCACATCACCATTTAATTTTTATTCCCATTATAACCACCCTCACCTAGTAGCAAGATCTTCCATCATATCCTAGATTTACCACCATAGTTGTATTTATCACTCCTCTAATAACCATCGCTTTATCCATATCCACCAACACCATCATATCCTCCACCACTTAGTGATAACTATAGTTTTTACCTCCAGATCTATATTGATCCTAGTTGATGGTGATGTTTAGGTTCCATTCTAGGGTTTAGATTTAGGTTTAGGGTTGGTTTAGGGTTTATTTTTGTTTAAGGGTTTTAGGTTTGGTTGGGTTTATTGTAGGTTTTGTGGGTTTAAGGTTAAGGGTTTGTGGTTTATTTAGGGTTTAGGGTTTAGGGCTTAGGGATTTAGGGTTTAAGTGTTTAGGGTTTAGGTTTTAGTTTTTTAAGGTTTGGTTTAGTTTTTAGTTAAGATTTAGGGTTTATATTTATTTATTAACTTTAGGTTTAGGTTTATTTAGTCTATTTTTTATTATTTATTTTTATTGAGGTTTACTTTCTTTTATTTTATTTATTTATTAATTTTTAATTTTTTTATTTATTTTAGGTTTTTTTATTTATTTTAGTTTATTTATTGATTTATTTTTATTTAATTTTTATTTTGGTTTAGTTTTACATTTTTATTTTATTTTTAGGTTTAGTTTAGGTTTTATTTAAGGTTTATTTTATGCTTTATTTTTTTAGTTTAGGTTTATTTAGGTTTTATTTTAAGTTTAGTTTTAGTTTTATTTTTTTTAGTTTAGTAGGTTTATTTTTAGTTTATTGTAGTTTATTTACTTTAGGTTTATGTTTAAGTTTAGTTTTTTTTTCAAAAGTTTAGCTTTAAGTTTTATTTATTTTAGTTTATGTTTAAGTTTATTTTAATTTTATTTTAGGTTTTGGTTTTTCTTTAGTTTAGGGTTTAGGTTTTAATTTGTATTTATTTTTAAATTTTATTTTTAGGTTTATTTTTAAGTTTAAGTTTTTATTTATTTTTTATTTTAATTTATTTAGGTTTATTTTATTTTTATTTTACATTTAGTTTATTTTATTATTTTTTTATTGGTTTTATCATATTTTTTTTAGTTTAAGTTTTTTTCTTTATTATTTTAGTTTTTTTTTTTATTTTATTTCATTTTATTTTTAAGTTTAGGTTTAGGTTTTATTTAGTTTTATTTTTTATTTTATTTTATTTTATTTAGGTTTATGTTCTTTTATTTATTTATTTTAGGTTTTATTTAGTTTAAGTTTTATTATTTTGGTTTGGGTTTTGTGGTTTTTTTAGGGTTAGTTTAGTTTAGGTTTATGGTTTATTATTTTAGGTTTTAGTTTTAGTTTTTGGTTAAGTTTAGTATTTGTTTTATGGTTGAGTTAAGGTTTAGGGTTTGGGTTTTTAGGGTTAGGGTTTAGAGTTAGGTTAGGATTAGGTTTGGGTTTAAGGTTTAGTAAGATTAGAGTTTACAGTTTAGGTTATTTATGGATTAGAGCTTTTAGGTTTGGGGTTTTTAGGTTTAGATTTATTTATGGTTTTTAAGTTAAGCAAACTAGAAGGTTTAGGATTATTTAGTTTTATATTATATATTATAATTTATTTTATATTTTAATTTTATTTTAGGTTTATTTTTATTTTCTTAGTTTTTATTTTAATTTAGTTTTATTTATTTAGTTTATTTTTTTAGTTTATTTTAGTTATATTTTATTTTATTTTTTAGGTTTTATTTTATTTTCTTTTTAGGTATAGGTTTATTTATTTTATTTCTTTAGGTTTAGGTTTTGTTTTATTTTAGGATTATTTTAAGTTTTATTTTTAGTCATGTTTATATTTTAGTTTATTTTATTTTATTAAAGGTTTGGTTTAGGTTTTGATTTAGTTTTATTTAGGTTTAGGTTTTATTTATTTTAGTTTAATTTATTTTAGATGGGTTTAGTTTATTTTATTTTATTTTTATGTTTATGTTTTTAGGTTTAAGATTTTATTTTTTATTTATTTTCTTTTATTTATTTATTTTAGGTTTAGTATAAATTTATTTTAATTTTTTTAATTTTTTAGTTTATTTCATTTTATTTTAGTTTAGTTTTATTTTCTTTAAGTTTTTTATTTTTTTTTAGTTTAGTTTTATTTTTATTTTATTTTTTTTAGTTTTATTTTTTTTTATTTTTATTTTTTATTTAAGTTTAGGTTTTTTAGTTAGGTTTAAGTTTTAGTTTATTTTATTTTATTATTTTTATTTAATTTGGTTTAGGTTTTTTTTGTTTATTTTGTTTTTATTTGATTTCATTTAGTTTAGGTTTTAGCTTTAGGTTTAGGTTTAGTTGGGTTTAGGTTTTTTGGATTTAGGTTTAGGATTTATGGTTTTGAGGTTTAGGTTAGTTGGTTTAGGTTTTAGGTCTAGGGTTCATGTTTTAGTTTAGGGTTTAGGGTTTTGGTTTTTTTTTAATAGAGAACATATTCAGATTGAACATTTCTTTTTTTTTGATTTCATCAACCAAGTAACACAACAATTTTTCTAAGAAATAAGCGATGACATAGATAAAAAATGAGCATTCAAAGAACCATTTCTACTATAAAGACACTTCCATAAGGATCGATTTTCATTTTTTCTCTAGTTTTAGAACCACCACCTCTAGTAGGGATCCACCATCATATAGCCTCCACCACCACCAGTTGTAACCTCCATTGCTACCTTCATTTTTCACCACCACCTCCATATTTTGGATCCCCACCACCACTTTGCTCCACTGCATCTAAGTTAGGTGATGTTCAACCATCAAGGTTACCCATTATAGGTTATTAGGTTTTTTTTTTTTAATTTATTTAGTTACTTTTAGGTTTAGGTTTTAGATTTAGGTTGGGGTTTTTAGGGTTACTTTGGTATGGGGTTATTAGTTTTAGGTGGGTTTGGGGTTTAGTTTACTTTTGTGGTTGTTTTTTAAAATTTAGGTAGGTTTAGGTTTATTTTGTTTTTTTTATTTATTTTAGTTTATTTTATTATTTATTATTATTTTTTATATTTTTTATTTAGTTTAGTTTATTTTATTTTAGGTTTATTTATTATAGTTTAGGTTTTTTTTATTTTAGTTTTATTTTATTTAGGTTTAAATTTTAGGTTTATGTTTTTTTTAGTTGAGTTTATTTTTATTTTCTTTTTTAGGTTTATTTTATTTTTTGTTTTTAGTTTAGGATTTTATTTATTTTTTTTTGGTTTAGGTTTTATTTTATGTTTATTTTTGGTTTTTTTTTAGATATGTTTAGGTTTATTTTAGTTTATTTATTATATTTTAGTTTAGGTTTAGGAAGTTTACTTTTTTTTAGGTTTAGTTTAGGTTTTTTTTTTTAATTTTATTTTTATTTTATTTAATTTAGTTTATGTTTATTAGTTTGTTTATTTTTTTTATTTTAGGTTTTTTTTTTAGTTTTATTTGGGTTTTATTTTTATTCATTCTGGTTTTATTTTAGGTTTATTTTTATTTTATTTTTTTATTTTCAATTTTTTATTTTATTTAGTTTTTTTATTTTAGGTTTATTTTATTTTTTAGTTTAGTTTAGATTTTTATTTATTTTATGCTAGTTTAGATTTTATTTTTTATTTTAATTTATTTCTAGCTTTAAGTTTAGGTTTATGAATTAGTTTTCGATTTTAGTTTAGGTTTTATTTTATTTTATTATTTTATTTTATTTTTGACTTAAGTTTTATTTATTTATTTTATTTTTAGGTTTTATTTAGTTTTAGTATTCACATTTTAGTTTAGTTAGGTTTAGAATTTAGATTTTGTGGTTTTTGGTTTAGTTTTAGTTTGTGGTTTTATTTAGTTTAGGGCTAAGGTTTAGGTTTAGGGTTTTATTTTTTATTTTTTTTTAGGGTTTATGTTTTATTTAGTTTATTTTTTTATTTATTTTAGTTTTTTTTTTATATTTTATTTACTTTAGTTTTATTTATTTTAGTTTATTTATTTTAGTTTTATTTTTAGGTCTTTATTTTGTAGTTTAGTTTAATTTTATTTTATTTTTTGTGGTTTTGTATTATTTTTATTTTAGGTTTTAGTTTTATTTTATTATTTTAGGTTTAGTTTTTTAGGTTTTTATTTTGATTTATTTTTAAGTATTTTTTATTGTTTATATGTTTATTTTAGTTTATTTTATTCATTTACTAGGTTTAGGTTTAGGTTTAGCTTATTTTAGGTTTAGTTTAGGTTTAGTTAGTTTATTTTATTTTAGGTTAATTTTTATTTATTTTAGTTTATTTATCTAGTTTAGGTTTATTTTATTTTTTAGGTTTTAGTTTTTTTATTAGTTTATGGTTTATGTTTTATTTATTATTTTATTTTAGTATTTTTAGGTTTAGGTTTTATTTAGTTTTATTTTTATGTTATTTTATTTTATTTTAGGATAAGATTTAGTTTATTTATATATTTATTTTTTTACTTTAGTTTAGGTTTTATTTATTTTAGTTTATTTTTTTTTATTTTTATTTTATTTTTTAGGCTAAGCTAGTTTAGGTTTATTTTTAATTATTGGTTTAGGCTTAGCTTTTAGTTTTTTTAGTTTAGAGTTGGTTTTAGCTGGGTTTGTGGTTTTAATGGTCTTATTTAGTTATTCAGGGATTTTAGGGCACAGGTTTCATGTTTAGGGTAAGGGATTAGTTGGTGGTTTAGGGTTTAGGATTTGTTAGTGGTCAGGTTTTTAGGTCAGGGTAGATGGCTGGTATAGTTAGGGTCAGTGTTTAGGTAGTTTTGTGGGTAGGGCTCATGGCTCAGGCCTAGGATTGTTTTGGGTTTTTATGGTCAGTTTTGGTAAGGTTTTAGATCTGGGTATAGTTTTTTTTTTTTAAAATTTTAAGTATTTTTAGTTTTAATTATTCTTTTGTTTATTTTTTATTTTATTTTATTATTTATTTAGTAGTTTTTTTATTTTATTTTTTTAGGTTTTATTTATGTTTATTTTTAAGTTTATTTTTATTTTATTTTAATTTTTTAGTATTATTTTTAATTTTTTTTATTTTAAGTTTTATTTATCTTTTTTTTTTGTTTAACTTTAGGTTTATTTAAGTTTAGTTTTTTAGGTTTTATTTTTAGTAGTTTAGGTTTATTTTAGTTTATTTTTTATTTCATTTTAGTTTAGGTTTATATCAATTATTTTAGGTTTAGTTTTGTTTTAGTTTAAGGTTTAGGTTCTTTTTTTATGTATTTTTAAGTTTATATTTTAAGTTTAGGTTTTTATTTTAAGTTTATTTTATTTTTATTTTTAATTTAATTTTAATTTTATTTAGGTATTTTTATTTTTAGGTTTATTTTATTTTTAATTTAGTTTAGTTTATTTATTTTATTTTGGTTTAGTTGATATTTTCTATTTTATTTATTTTTAAGTTTTGGTTTTAGTTTAGATTTTAATTTTAACTTATTTTATTTTATTTATGTTTAAGTTTATTTATTTATTTACTTATTTTTATTTTTATTATTTTTTAAGTTTTAGGGTTTTTTAGGTTTGGTGTTTAGTTTAGGGATTTTTAGGGTTTATTTTGGTTTTAGGTTTTTTTTGGGTTTTGGGTTAGAATTCTTAGGGTTTAAAGTTTAAGTTTAGGGTTTTATGGTTTAGGTAAGGTTTAAGGTTGTAGTTTATGGTTTAGGTTAGTGTTTTTATATTTATTTATTTTATTTTATTTTTAGGGTTTGGTTTTTAGTTTAAAGTTTTGGTTTTTTTTTGATTTTTTAATAAAGAATAAATTTAGATTCAACATTTCTTCTTTGATTTCATCAACCAAGTAACCAAGTTTTCTAAGACACAATGATGACATAGATAAAAATGAGCATGCAAAGTAAAATCAAACCCTAGATACAAGAACTATCTATACTATAAAGACATAGTTCGAGAGAAGCAACATATCGATTGGTCATTCTTAGTTTCATCGAACCACCGCCTCTAGGTAGGATCATCATATCCCCATCTCCTCCGCTAACACCATGTTTGTAACCTCAGCTCCTCTCCCATAACCACCATAATACACACCAAGTTTAGTTGTAGTTTAGTGTTGTTTAGGGTTTATGGTTCAAAGTTAGAGAGTTTATGGTTTTTTGGGTTTGTGGATTTAGATTTAGGTTATTTTTTTTTTTAATTAAGTAAAGATTTAGTTTACTAAGTTTACTTATTTTATTTTATTTACTTAAGTTTATTTTATATATTCTTATTTTGGTTTATTTTTTTATTTTTATTAGATTAGTTTATTTATTTTATATTTATTTATTTTAATTTAGGTTTATTTTTTAGTTTATTTTAGGTTTGTTTAGGTTATTTTTTTTTATGAGTTCATTTTATTTTATTTTTATGCCTAAGTTTTATGTTATTTTAGTTTTGTTTTAGCATTTATTTAGGGCATCCTAGTGTTTGCCTTTAGCCTGGATTTCAGCTTTGGCTCTTTTAGGTTTATTTGGTAGGTTTGGGGAGTTTGCTCATTTGTGGTTTTAGGCCCATTTTAATCATCATCTGGGCCATTAGTTATAGGGTTGTGGTATCCCAGATTAGTTTAGTAGGGAGTTTTGGGGTAGGTCACTTTTACCAATCCAGCCGATTTAGTCCACCAGCCCAACCATTTTATTAAGTTTATTTTTAAATCAAAAATGTTTAGGTTTTAAGTTTACTTGGGTTTAGGCCATTAGCCATATTTTTTTAAAATTAAGTAAACCAAAAGTTTAGGTCATTTAGTTTATTTTATTTATTTTTACCATTTTATTTTTATTTTTATATATGTTTATTTAATATTTATTTAGTTTGATTTTATTTGGCTCTTTATAGTTAGTTTTCATTTTAGTTTATTTTTTTAGATTTAAGTTTAGGTTTAGGTTTAATTTTAGTGAGTTTTAATTTAAGGTTTAGGCTTTATTATTTTTAGGTTTAGGTTTAGGTTTTTTTTATTTACAAGTTTAGTTTTAGGCATTTAGGTTTATTTTAAGTTTAATTTTACTAGTTTAGGTTTATTTCCATTTATCTTTTATTTAGGTTTATTTTATTTAAGTTTTGTTTTATCCTTAGGTTTATTTTTTATTTAGTTCAGTTTTTTCTAGTTTAGTTTAGTTTAATTTTTTATTTAGGTTTATTTTTGAGTTTAGGTTATTTTAGTAATTTTATCATTTGTTTATAGCTAATTTATTTCATTTTATGTTATTTATTTTATTTAGGATTATTATTATTTTTATATTTTTTTAGTTTAGTTTAGCTATTATCATTTTAGTTTATTTTATTTTATTTTATTTTTAGGTTTATTTAGGTTTTATTTATTTTTTTTTTTAAATTTATTTTAAGTTTTTATTTTATCTTATTTTATAAGTTTTATTTACTCAAGTTTAGTTTTATTTTTGATAGTTTTAAGGTAATCCTTGGTCTTTACCATTTTTTTTCATTAGGATTTAGCAGATTTATTTGGTTAAAGTTTTTGGATTAATAGGGTTTGGTTTTAGGCTTTTAGGGTTTTTTAGTTTTGGATCTTTTAGGGAGATTTAGCCATTTTAAAGTATTGGTAAGTTTAGTTATTTTATATTTTTATATCATTTTAGATTTTCTTTTAAAGTTTATTTTCATTTTTTTACTTTAGTTTACCTTAATTTAGCTATTTAGTTTATTTTTCATTTTAGTTTTCTGGATTTTAGTTTTTAGGTTTAGCTATTTTTACCTTTTATTTTATTTAGCTTTTTTATTTATTTTTTTTTTATGTTAGGTTTTATTAGGTTTATATTTAGTTATTTTTAGTTTTAAATTTTAGTTTATTATATTTTTTTTATTTAGTTTGCAGGTTTAGTTTATTTTATTTAGGTGTAGGTTTATTTATTTTAGTTTATATTTAGGTTTATTTTATTTTTATTTTAAGTTTATCTTTTTTTTTAGTTTAAGATTTAGGTTTTATTTTTTATATTTTACATTATTTGGGTTTATATTTATTTTAATTTTAGTTTATTTTATTTACGCCATGGTTTAGGGTTTAGGGTTTGGTTTAAGGTTTAGGGTTTTTTAAGTTTGTAGAGTTAGGATTTAGGGTTTTTTTAAAATTACAAAGTAGGTTTAGGTTTATTTAATTCATTTAGTTTATTTTTTTATTTATTTTATTTTATTTTATTTTATATTTTTTATTTATAATTTAGTTTGCTTTATCAAGTGTTATTATGCTAGAAAGAGTTAACTCGATACTGCAAGAGAATTGTCTAGAAGAACTGAATGAATACCCCAAGATATTAAGGGTTCAACAACCCATTTAATGAAGAAAGCCATTTCCAAACGGAGAGTCACCAACTTTATAAGCACAAGAGGGTGTTTACCTTGGCTATTTTTTTTTCATCATAAAATTAGCCCAAAGGCTACCATTCTTTCTAAAATTCCACTAGAACTTATGAGAGAAGACAATAATAGCTTCAATTGGTTTGCAACCGAGACCACCTTCACCCAAGGGACCACAACATTTACACTAGGAAGTGCAATGCTTTCTTTTAGTAGAATTATTGGATCCACAAAAATATTTATTAAGCAAGTGATCAATTCTGATAAGAGTAGCATTAGTGGGGATAATAGTTTGAATCAAATAAAGAGGCATTGAATTGAGAGTGCTTTTAAGAATAGTGAGCCTGCCACCAAAGGAAAGTAAATGAAATTCCCAAATATAAATTTTATTTAAAACTTTTTGAATTAACTCATCAAAAAATGGGATCATTTAGACCTTTAAAAAAGAGGAGCACCCAAGTACTAAAGAGGAAGGTGTTGATGTCTAAAGTTAGTCATATGTTGGATTTGATTAATTTTATTATTGTTGATGCTTGAAGAAGTAATAAAACATCTTTTGTTATCATTGATAGATACCACTTTCTACCAAATTTATTTAAAAAATCTTGAGATTCTTGATATGATGAATAGAAGCATTGTGAAAAATAATGAAATCATCTACAAAGCTTAAATGAGAAATAGAAGACCACCAAGAGTTCTATAATACATTCTAGGATTATTTTAGAATAGATCGATTCTCCTAGATAAGTACTCAATAATAATAAATAATGAGATAGAGGATCCCCTTATCTTTGGCCATGGGAAGAAGGAAAGAAGCCCAAGGCATCCCCATTAAGAAAAAATAGAAAACCATGCATTATTAATACAATTTTAATAAGAAAGATAAATTTATCAAGAACCCAAATAAATTAAGAATATGGATAAAGAAATCCCAAGATATATTGTCAAAAGATTTGGTAATATCTAATTTGAACATAATGTTGCCACCTCTAGTCTTAGCATCTAAATCATGAATTAAATGGTGAGCAAGAAGAATATTATTAGAAATAGATCTATCTCTAACAAAACCAATTTGGTTTAGAGAGATAATCCTATGAAGTAAAGGATGAGCCTGTTGGTTAGAAATTTGGAAATCAGCTTATTGAAGAAGGTACAAAGACTAATAGGTCTAAAATCACTCCAATAGTCTGGATTATCTTTCTTAGGCATGAGAACAATAAAAGTGCTAGAAAAATATCTAGGAAAAGGATTACCATTAGAAAAATCAACCATTGCCTCAACCAAATCATTTTTAATAATAGACCAGCATTTTTGAAAAATTAGGTAGTGAAACCCTCAAAGAACAAAATCTATGTTCATGCTATTAAGAACTTTAAAATTTCCTTCATTAGTACAATAGTAAGCCCATCATTATTGGTTATAATAGAAGGAATCAAGTGTGATTTAGAGATAACTTCATAAGAGCAACTCTTATTAAGTTTCTAAAGAAATTAATGGTTGAATCCTTAATGTCATTATTCTCTGTAATCCATTCTCCAATGTCATCATTAATTTTTTTTAACATTATTTAAAGCTTTTTTTATTAACTAAAGCATGGAAATATCTAGTATTTCACCATCCATAATATGTTTGCTAGTAGCTTTAGCCAATAAGTCTCTTCCATATTTTGAAAATTAATAAGTTTATCTTTCACCCCATTCAAGCCCTTAATCTTAGTAAGTTCAGACCTAATAAAGACTTCAAGATCACAAACCAATTTTTCCATTTCTTTGATATTAGCAAAATGGTTTTTAAAATAATGCTTGTTCCACCAACCGAGATTTTGTTTAAGCATTTTAAGCTTAAGCCAATTGTCCCT
Source organism: Cymbidium sinense (assembly GCA_021442155.1). Classification (NCBI taxonomy): domain Eukaryota; kingdom Viridiplantae; phylum Streptophyta; class Magnoliopsida; order Asparagales; family Orchidaceae; genus Cymbidium; species Cymbidium sinense. The sequence goes on along the minus strand of JAKCPB010002120.1, from coordinate 33,054 downwards.
GTAATCAAATTGTTAGGATGTAAGGGAGCTTTCCAATTGTTAGCCTTGGCATTAATGAATAAATATGTTGAATCCACATATTTTGAAATCTAAAATGAGAGAAATTTTTTAATCTTTTAGAGTTATCTTTAATAGAAACAAAAAAAAGAGCATGATCTAATAAGGTTCTGCTTAAATGATTGATAGAAGTAATAAGCCATTGAGTAAGTCAATGAGTATTAAAAAGATTCTGGTCCATCCTTTGCCAAAGTCTAGAGTTTTCCTAAGTAAAATTTGAACCCTTAAAGCCAATATCACTCAAATTACAATGAGAGATCATATTGGAAAATTCTTCCATGGAATGAATATTAAGAGAGCAACCACCACTTCATTTAGAAGAGAATAAAATAGTGTTGAAATCCCCACCAACAAACCAACATTTATTAACAGAGGTATCCAAATTCCTTAAATTTCCCCAAAGAAGATTTCTACCAGATATATTACAAGATGCATAAACAAAAGAGCCCAATGCAAAATAGTCACCATACGATATTTGAGCATTGAGAATTGTTAGAAATCATTAGGAATAGAAACCTCCATAAAATTATTCCAAAAACACCAAGTTTTATTACTAACATTAGAAAAATTTATTGAACCGATCATTCTATCAACATGGTTAATTTTGTTTGCATGAATAAAAGGCTCCAAAATAATAAGTAAAGAAATATTATCAATATGACAAAAGTTTCTAATTTACAAATAGAGAGGGGTACCTATCCCTCTAACACTCTAAATAAGAAAATTAAACATAAGGAAATAAAAATGGGTTAAGAAAACGTTAATTTTGGGAGGAGAGGGAGGTTGCAGTAGATATAGTGTTTATGGACAATTTGGGAGGGAATTTTTTAACATTTGTTTTCTTTTTATCATGATAAGTTTGGAAACCATTTCCTTTTCCCATAGAATCATCATCGGAGAAGGATTTAGCAACATTAGTCATATATTTTAGGGAAGTCTTCTGTATAAAAGTGAGTTCTCTGTCTTCCAAGCCATTATAATTCATTAAAGGAAAATGAGCATTGGGTATAGCAAGAGAGGGAGCCAAAATAGATTTATTAATAAGGCAAGTGTGAACATTTTAGCCCTTCTTCTTTGATACCCAGATTATTAAACAAAACCAAATCTTTTTGATGATTTAAATCATCTTGAACTAAAGTAAAGTTAGGTTTTTAAAACTGAATATCTTGAGAAACTAAAGCCATATTCTCCATTGAATTCAAATAATGCATAACATTGATATCATCATTAATATTTTCAATTAAAGCTTCATTTTTTCCAATCAAAATTGGTTGTGAGGATCGAGAGGTCATCATTCAAAGTTCAAAGAAATTATTATTTCCCACATTAGAAACCTTCAAATGCATAAAAGAAATAAGAGGTAAAATAGCCTTATTAGGAACTTTCAATGAATCCTTTTTTTTTTAATTAACTTTTGATATTTAATAGTGGTCATAGGTTAGAACAATTTTCTTTAGCAAGAATTTTCTTTTTTAGGTGAGCATGCAAATGAAACATTCAAAATTATGCCCGAGGGATTTTATAATGAGAATAAAAGATAGAAAATATTCAAAGTCAACTTTCAGATATGACCATAATTTTCAAATCCCAATTAGATTTCTTTAAGGTGTTTCTGGGTAATGTCCATTTCGACAAGAATTCTAGGAATAGAATGTCAAGATTTCATAATCGTTTCCTGATCAATTTGCAATGGCCGACCAAATAAAGCACCTACAGTAAAAAGGAACTGATAATTAACAAAATGAATTCGCATATTGGGGAGAGAAATCCAAACCATAATGATTGGGGACTCTTACCTAATATCAAATAGGGGAGTCCATTTCAACAACCTCATTTGGCAATTGAAAATAAAATAAGAATGATGAGCAACAATATGCGAGTAATCCAAATCATTTGTTAACTAAATCAAAATGTGGTGGGGATTAATTAAACCAATCAGAAAAGCACCTAAAAGTTTCAGACTATGAAAGAAAGAGTGAATGTTTTCTAGATTTAGCCTACAAAGAGTAAACTTTCCAACTAAAGTGAATTCAAATGTCTTAGCAAGCTTTTCCATAATCAGATCAGAGCACATAACCACTAGAAAAAAGAAGTCAAAATAAGTTCCAGGGACTCACCTAAACAGCTATCTTAATTAGTGAGGACGTCTTTGAATGATTTCAAAGTAGACAAAGCCAAGGTAGTTGATGCCCTACTAGGATCCATTGGATCCATTAGTCATCTCGTAATCATCGTGGAAGATGCCAATCCACCACATCACTCCAAGTAAAATATGAAAGTGGCAGGCCATCCATTCAAGAATCCAAGAGAATCACACCAAACAACTATCAAGTAGCGACCAAAATGCCAAAATGAGAGAGGAAAAGGGGAATCAAGCATGAGGTCATGGCAGTGGTTTGTGGTGTAGGGTAGATGTAGTCAATGTAGTGATGTCTCAGCCACTAAGAATTTAGGTTTAGGTTTAGTTTTATTAGGTTTAGGATTTAGGTTTATTTTTTTAGTTCATTTTACCAAGTTTTAGGGTTTAAGTTTTAGGGTTTATGATTTTAGTTTAGTTTAGGTTAGGTTTAGGGTTTGGGTTTTAGAGGATTTAGGTTTTTAGGTTTTTCTTGGTTTAGGGTTAGGTTTTAGTGTGGTGGTTTTATGTTTGAGAGTTTTTAGTTTTAGGGTTTAGGGTTTAGGATTTAGTTTTGGGTTTAGTTTAGTTTAGGGCTTTAGGATTTTCTTATTTTTTTTAATAGAGAACAAATTCAGATTCAACATTTGTTCTTTTTTATTTCATCAATCAAGTAACAAACCATGTTTTGAAAGAACAAGCGACAACATAGATCAAGAATGAGCACACATAGAGCAAATCAAAAACCTTAGATAACTAGAACCATCACTACTATAAAGACATAATTCTAGAAGTGGCATCGATTTCTTTAGTTTCTAATTCCCATCAAAACCAACCGTGCCTCTATTGATCCACCATCATATCCTACAATTGTCTCTACTGTAAAGACAGAGTTATATAAGCAGCAGATCGGATTGGTTGTTTTAAGATTCTTCAGTTTCCATCAGAACCACCTCAGCCTCTAGAGTAGTGGTATCCACCATCATATCCCCGATCTCTCCATCCATTACCACCACGGTTGTAACCACCATCGCTCTTCTCACCTCCATAACCACCACTGCTCCGACCTCCACCTCCATATTCACCAGCACCACCAGATACCCCACCACCATTGCAATAATCTTCGCTTCTACCTTCACCCCCATCATTATATCTAGATTGAGTCAGGTTGATGGTGATGTTCTGCCCATTCTTAGGGTTTAGGTTCTTCATTTTTTTTTAAAGAAATTAAGGGAATTTTATTGCCACAAAGAAAAGTACAAAGTCTTTAACAAGGGTAAATCTCTAAACTAATGCTCAAAGAGCTACAATAAGTCCTAAAGATATAAACCCCCTACAATTACAATAATATAAGAAAAAAAATAACAACAAAAGAAAAAGCAAAACCAAATTAGCAACAACCACAGATCCATGTGCACAACATTCACCAGGTTCTTTGATACCAGATCCACCCGCAAGATTCTCCAACCTATAAAAGAAAGCAACATACTAATGAAAATATTAGTACAATTAAGCAAGCATAAATAGTATGAGCAAAAAAAAGGACCAAAGTAAAGAAAAGGCTCAGGCTCTATTACAATCATCTCAAGGAGCAACACTACATGTAAGCATCCAAACATGCAAAAAAGGGTTACAATTACATATAGTGCTACTAGCCAAAAGAAGATAGAGAGAGAAACATCTAGGCCATCATTGCTAGCATACCTCTTGTAGCCCATCATCCCAAGTCCATCATCCTGCAAGGCTGTAAACTCCTCCATGTAGCAGACATAATGGTGAACCACAAAGCAACCAAAACAAATAAGCCCAATAAGGTAGAAAATCAACCAACCATCAAGGACAGTAGAAGTACAGTAGGAACACCACCAAAGAGGAACCACAACATCAATGGGAGAAAGCATCATGACCTTAACAACACAAATAAACAAAAATAAAGACCAAAAAGAAAAATACATAAGAACTCATGTCCTCCACAAGAAAACTGGAAAAGCAGCAAGGCTATCACCCAAACCAAAAAAAGGGAAGCAGTAGCAACCAAGAGGGGAGAACCATAGCAGGAGCAGGCCAACCAACATGTCACTAACAGAGCAGGAAAGGAAGGACAAAATAGCCACCCATCCAACTAACCCAGCCAACCAACCCAGCTAGTCAACATAACCTCCCAACAACCACACAAAGACAGTAAAAATCCAAATCTGTGAAAAGACCAACAACATCCATCATGCCAAAACCACCCAAGACAACCACGAAATGGGTTGAAGCAAATAACATCATCCACCAAACCCAACCAAAGTAGCAAAAATTCTTATCCGGATGAGGTGAATAGCTAGCCAAAAAGAAATGAGAAAATACAAGTAAGATAGACTAAAATCCATCCATCAAGAGTAGCAGAAATATAATAGGAACAACACCAATGCCAACAACAAAAATTTGGAGAAATATCAATGAGTGAAAGCATCATATCCACAGCCAAATTAGGGACCAATACACCAAACCAAGTCAGAGATCTAAAGCAAAATAATAGCCTTCAAACACCAACCAAAATGACAACAAAAAAAAAGAAGTTATAGCCAAGAGAGGAAGACCATTATAGAAGAGGTAAACAACAACCAAAGAAATAAACCCAAACCAAATTAACCACCAAAACCCAATCCACAGAAAAAAGAAGAAATAATAGCCAAAAAATAACCTCCACCTTCCCAAATCCAATCCAAATTAAACCACCAGTAGCCCCTTCGATCTGCTAGCAATAGAAGTGATTAAATTAGCTAACCCAGATAGCCAGCCAACCAACCCGGCCAGACAACTAGGCTACCCAACTAACCACCACTGTAGTAGAAATTCTAACTCAATTAAGGAAGCAAATAGCCTAGAGATATGGCAAATCCCATACAAAAAATAGTAGGCAAAGCCTCCACCCAAATGAAGGTCACCAAAAATAACCAAGCAACAATAATCACCCAACCAGGCAAACAACAACCACTAGACCAAAAAAACCAAAACAACCTAGGAAGAAAAAATAGGAACTACTAGGTAGCAACCACCAAGAAAACCAAAAGCAAGAGCTCAAAAATAAAACCATAGCCCAAGAGTGAAAATAAGAAATGTCCACAACCCAAAGAGGGTTTAACAAAAGGGAACCAAAAGAAATGTCTCATCGAAAACCAACTCAAAAAAGCCAAGAAAATTATAATATGAGATAAGGTAATCCAGTGTTATCTAGATAGACTAAACCTCTTAAAAGTTTAGGCAAATTTTTATTGTCAAATAAAGTGAAATCGTAAGTTGGCACCAAAGTAGCCAAAAAATCAGACAAGCATTACCTTCAAGAAGGATATGGGAAGTTGTACGATAAACTTGAGAAAGAAGATTTTCTGTATCATTAAGAAGATAAAATAAATCAATATTTTCTATTATATTAGAGTTTAGCATCTCAAGAAGCAAGAGCTCATCATCTTTAATCCAGATGTTGAGGAAACCTTTATTCAAACAATTTTCAATAGCTTTATTGACATAAGCTCATAGATAACATAATAGCTTTGAGAGGATAGTAAAAGCACAAATGATAGTACCTTTAGAATCCCTAAGAATACCACCACAACCATATCTATTGGAAGCAATAGAACCATCAATATTCACTTTAATCAAATTTTCTTTGGGTTTGATCCAATGGATAATCATAGCTCTTTATAATCAAACGAAAGATGCCCAATTTTTTTAGCCACAAATTTATAGACTCTAAAATGAATGAAACTATCAAGATTGGCATAAAATAGAGCATGAATTTTTTACTTTGGTTCTAGTGATCCTTTATGGCTCGAGGAATACCATGAGCATCATTTTGTCCATCTAGATGAACCATAAGGGTAATAACTAGAACTTTGATATGACCTTTCATAATTTTTTGGAAATAGACTTGAAGAAGTTGATTTATGGAAAGAGCCATGAAAGTAGTTGGTATTAAATAAATCATCATATCATAACCATAATTTAGAAGAAATAGCACCATGACAAAATCATGATTGACATGTTCAATATGAAAGTAACAGTAGAAATTTGAAGGAAAATAAAACCCTTTATTCTAGAGCAATGAGTCCACAGGATTAAAGTTATTCAAAATCCTCCAAGCTAAAATTGAATAAGAAATGGGAATGATATTGTTCCAAAGCTTAATTAAAGCATTAGAGGAGCGCTGCTTATCTCTAATAAAATTCCAAACCTTTTTAAGAATAAAATCACCATTGTAAGAAAGCTTAAAGAGAATTTGTTAGTTAGAAAAATAGGATATAATTCTCAACATTGTTTTCATTCCAAGTGTCATGCTTAGAAAAGAGTTAACTTTGATACAAAGAGTGGGTAGATAAAAGGGAGCAAGAGCCAATCTAAATTATGTTTGCAAAAGAAAAAGAACCTGAATGAATACCCCAAGATATTAAGGGTTCAACAACCCATTTAATGGAGCAAAGCTTCCAAATTAGAGAATCACCAACTTTATAAGCACAGATAAGAGGGTGTTTACCTTGACAATTTTTTTCATCATAAAATTAGCCCAAAGGCTATCATTCTTCCTAAAATTCCACTGGAGCTTATGAGAGAAGGCTGTAATAGCTTCACGAATCAGTTTGCAACTAAGACCACCTTCACCCAAGGGACCACAACATTTACCAAGTGCATTAGTAGAATTATTGGATCCCCAAAATAATATTAAGATCAATTCTGATAAGAGTAATTAGTGGGATAATAGTTTGAATCAAATAAAGAGGCATTGAATTGAGAGTGCTTTTAAGAATAGTGAGATTGCCACTAAAGGAAAGTAAATGAAATTCCCAAACAGAAATTTTATTTAAAACTTTTTGAATTAACTCATCAAAAAGATGGGATTGTTTCGAACCTAAAAGAAGAAGAGCACCCAAGTAAAGAGGAAGGTGTTGATGTTTAAAGTTAGTGATATGCGGATTTGATTAGTTTTATTATTGAGAGATGCTTGAAGAAGTAATAAAAACAACTTTTGTTATCATTGATAGATAGACCACTTTCTCTACCAAATTTATTTAAAAAATCTTGAGATTCTTTATATGATGAATAGGATAGCAAAAAAATAATGAAATCATCAACAAAGCTTAAATGAGAAACTAGAAGACCACCAAGAGTTCTGTAATACATACTAAGATTATTTTAGAATAAATCATTGATGCTCCTAGATAAGTACTCAACAACAATAATAAATAATGTAGGAGATAGAGGATCTCTTTTCCTTTATCCATAGAAAGATGGAACGAAGCCCAAGGCATCCCCATTAAGCAAATAAAAAACCAGACATTATTAATACAATTTTTAATAAAAAAGATAAATCTATCAGAATACCCAAAAAAATTTAGAATATGGATAAGGAAATCACAAGAGATATTGTCAAAAGCTTTGGTAATATATAATTTGAATAGAATGCCACCTCTAGTCTTAGCATCTAGATCATAAAATTAATTGGTGAGCAAGTAATATTATCAAAAATAGATCTACCTCTAATAAAACTAATTTGGTTTAGAAAGATAATTCTATGAAGTAAAGGATTGAGCTTGTTGGTTAGAATTTTGGAAATCATCTTATTGAAGATGGTGCAGAGACTAATAGGTCTAAAATCACTCCGATAGTTCGGATTATCTTACTTAGGTATGAGAATAATAGAAGTGCTAGAAAAATATCTAGGAAAAGGATTACCATTAAAAAAAATCAACACCTCAACCAAATCATTTTAATAATAGACCAGCATTTTGAAAAATTGGGTAGTGAAACCCTCGACTAATACAAATAATCTATGTTCATGCTATTAAGAACTTTAAAATTTCCTCTTCATTAGTACAATAGTAAGCAAATCATTGTCATTATAGGTTATAATAGAAGGAATCAAGTGTGATTTAGAAATAACTTCATAAGAGCAACTCTTATTATGCATATTTCTAAAGTAATTAATGTTGAATCCTTAATAACATTATTCACCATAATCCATTCTCCATTGTCATCATTAATGTTCTGAATATTATTTAAAGATCTTTTTTTATTAACTAAAGCATGTAAATATCTTGTATTTTTGTCACCTTCCATAATATGTTTGCTAGTAGCCTTTTGGTGCCAATAAGCTCTTTCATATTTTGAAAATTAACAAGTTTATGTTTTGCCTCGCCAAGTCCTTAATCTTAGTAAGATCACATAATAGAGACTTCAAGATGACAAACCTTTTTTCCATTTCTTTGATAAAAAAAGGTTTTAAAATAATGCTTGTTCCACCAACCAAGATTTTGTTTAAGTCTTTTAAGCTTATACCAATCATCCCCATAATCGAATTGTCAGGATGTAAGGGAGCTTTTCAATTGTTAGCCACAACATTGAAAAAAAAATCAATATGCAATCCACATGTTAAATCTAAAATGAGAGAAATTTTTTAATCTTTTAGAGTTATCTTTAATAGAAACCAGGAGCATGATCCAATAAGGTTCTACTTAAATGATCAACAAAAGTAATAGGCCATTGAGTAATCCAGTGAGTATTAAAAATAATCCTGTCAAACCTTTGCCAAAGTCTAGAGTTTTGCCAAGTAAACTTTAAACCCTTAAATCCAATATCAATCAAATTGTAATCAAGGATCATATTGGAAAGTTCTTCCATGAAATGAATATTAGGAGAGAAACCAACTCTTTGTTTAGAAGAGAATAAAATTGTATTGAAATCCTCACCAACAAACCAACATTTATTAACAGAGGTAGCAAAATTCATCAAATTTTCCTGAAGAAGATTTCTACCATATCTATTACAAGATGAATAACAAAAGAGCCCAAAGAAAAATAGTCACCATAAGATATTTGAGCATTGACAACTTGTTGAATATCATCAAGAATAGAAACCTCCACAAAATCATTCCAAAAACACCAATTTTATTACTAACATTAAAGGAAAATTTATTGAAATTGATCATTATAGCAACATAGTTAATTTTGTTTGCATGAATAAAATGCTCCAAAATAATAAGTAAAAAATATTATTAATACAACAAAGGTTTCTAATAAGGTTACAAATAGAGAGGCTATTAATCCCTTTAACATTCCAAATAAGAAAATTAAACATAAGGAAATAAATAAAGGGTTAAGAAAAGGTTAATTAAGAGAGGAGATGGAGGTCATAGTAGATCTAGTGTTTTGGACAATTTGGGAGGGAATTTTTAACCTTTTTTTTTTCTTTTTAGCATGATACATTTGGAAACCATTTCCTTTAGGCATGAGAAAGATTTAGCAACAATAGTCACAAATTTAGGAGAAGTCTCTTGTAGAAGTGAGTTCTCCTTCTTCCAAGCCATTAGAATTTATTAAAGGCAAAATGAGCATTAGGTATGGAAAGCGAGCCAAAATAGATTTACTAAGAAGGAAAGTGTGAACATCCAACCCTTCTTCTTCAATACCTAGATTAGTAGACAATAATCTTTTGAGAATTTAAATCATCAACTAAAGTAAAGTTGAGTTTTAAAATTGAATATCATGAGAAGCTAAAGCCATAATCTCCATTGAATTCAAATGATGCATAACATTGATATCCTCATTAATATTTTCAATTAAAGCTTCATTTTGTCAATCAAAACTGTAAGGATGTGGGATCAACTTAGGAAAAATCATCATCCAAAAGTTTAAAGAAACTATTATTTTTTCCTCATTAGAAACCTTTAATTGCATAAAAGAAATAAGAGGTAAAACAACCTTATTAGGAACATTCAATGAATCCTTTTTTTTCTGAATTAACATTTTGATATTTAACAGTGGTCCACCTAGGGTTACGAACAATAGTTTCCTTAACATGAATTTTCTTTTTTAGGTGAGCATGTGGAATGAAACATTCAGAATTATCGTGCCCATGGATTCTACAATGAGAACAAAAGATAGGGAAATTTTCAAAATTAACCTTTTGCATATAACCATAATTTTTAGATCCCAATCATTTCTTTAGGGAGTTTCTTGGTAATGTCCAGTAAGGATTTTAGGCATAAGGTCAAGATTTTGTAGTTGTTCCCTGATTAATTTGCAATGGCCAACCAAATAAAGCATCCATAGTAAAAAGGAACTAATGATTAGCAAAATAAATTTGCATATTAGGGAGAGATCCTAACCAGAATGAATGGGGATTCTTCCCTAATATCAAATAGTGGAGTCCATTTCAGCAACCTCATTTGACAATTGAAAACCAAATAAGAATGATGAGCAAAAACATGCGAGTAATCCAAATCATTCTTTAACTGAATCAAAATGTGGTGGGGATCAATTAAACCAATCGTAGAAGCACTTGAAAGTTTTAGACTATGAAAGAAAGAGTGAGTCTTTATGGTAAGAATGAAAGAAAGTTAAGGACGTAGTCAACATGAGCTGATGTCTCATGTTTATTAGGAATTTATATTTAGGTTTATGTTTATTAGGTTTTAAGGTTTAGGTTTTGGGTTTTAGGGTTTATTCTTTTAGGGTTTAGGGTTTGGGGTTAGGGTTTTGGGTTTATGGTTTAAGGTTTAGGGAGTAGGATTTATGGTTTAGGTTTTTTTATTTTAGGGTTTAGGGTTGTAGGTTTAGTGCTATAGGTTTAGGGTTTAATGTTTAGGGTTAATTTTAGGGTTTAGGGTTTAGGGCTTAGGGTTAAGTTTAAGTTTTAGAATTTTTGGTTTTTTTTAACAAACAATAAATTCAAATTTAATATTTCTTCTTTTTGATTTCATCAACCAAGTAACACACCAAGTTTTGTAAGACACAAGCGACAACATAGATCAAGAATGAGCACACATAGAGAAAATCAAAAAACTTAGATAACTAAAATCATCTTTACTATAAAGACACAATTTCATAAGAAGCATATCAGATTGGACGTTCTTCAATTCCTTTAGTTCCCATCAGAACCACCTAAGCCTCTCGAACAGTTTGATCCACCATCATATCCCTGATCTCTCCATCCGCCACCACCACGACTGTAACCTATGTCACTCTTCCCACCTCCATTGCCACCACTGCTCCAACCACCACCACCATGTCCACCAACACCTCCAGATCCACCACCACTACTGCGATAATCCTTACCTCCAACTTCGCCTCCACCGTCAGATCTAAACTGAGCCATGTTGATGATGATGTTCCTGTCATCAAGGTTCTATCCATTCCTAGTGTTTAGGTATAGGTTTAATAGGTTTTAGAGTTTAAATTTATTTATTAAATCATTCAGTTGCTCTAGGTTTAGGTTTAGTTTAGGTTTAGGTTTAAGGGTTTGTAGAAGGTTTTTAGGGTTTGGAGGGTTTAGTTATGTGTTTAGTTTGTTAGATTTAGGGTTTAGGGTTTAATAATTATGGTTTATAGTTTTTTAACAAATTAAGTAACTAGTTTATTTAGGTTTATTTACACTTTAGATTTTAGGGTTGGAAGGTTTATGCTTTAGGGTGGATTTGGGTTTAGGATTATAGGCTTAGGGTTAGGGAGCAGGTTTAGTGTTGTTCTGGAGTTAGGGAGTTTAGGGTGTGGATTTGGATTTAAATTTATTTTATTTTATTTTAGTTTTAGGGGTTTAGGGTTTTAGTTTGGGTTGTGGGATGAGTGGTAGGGTAGGGTAGCTATAGATTTAGGGTTTTGGGTTAGTTTTTAGGTTAAGATTTAGGTTTATTTTATTTTTATTTTTATTTTAAGGTTTGGTTTAGGTTTAGGTTGTGTTTTATTTATTTTAAATTATTATATATAGGTTTTATTAAATTTATTTTGTTTTATTTATTTTATTTATTTAATATTTTATTTTATTTAGTTTTATTTTTTAGTTTAATTTAGTTTCTTTTATTTCTTTTAGGTTTATTTATTTTAGTTTAGGTTTTATATTTTAGTTTATTTTTTAAGTTTAGGTTTAGGTTTATCTTCATTTTTTAGTTTAGTTTTTTTATTATTTTTTTATGTTTTATTTTTTATTTTTAGGTTTAGGTTTAAGTTTTAATTATTTTATTTTAGATTTTAGGTTTTATTTTATGTTTATTTTTTAGTTTAGATTTATTTTAATTAATTTTATTTTATTTTAGGGTTTAGGTTTAGTTTATTTTAGGTTTAGTTTTTTTAGTTTAAGGTTTAGGTTTTATTTATTGTTTATTTTTTATTTTATTTTTTAGGTTTAGATTTTAATTAGTTTATTTTTATTTTATTTTATTTTAGTTTATTTATTTTTTCATTTAGCTTTATTTTATTTAGGTTTCTATTTTGTTTAGTTTATTTTTTAGTTTAGTTTATTTTTTAATTTATTCTATTTTAGTTTTTATTTTACTTTAATTTTAATATATTTTTTTATTTAAGTTTTAGTTTAGGTTTTATTTTATTTTATTATTTTATTCTATTTAGTTTAGGTTCAAGTTTTAGGTTTGTGTTTAGGTAGGTTTTAGGGTTTAGGGTTAGGTTTAGGTTTAGGTTTTTTATTCTTTTCATTTTATTTTATTTTTATTTTTAGGTTTAGGATTAGGGTTTAGAATTTAGCATTTATGTTTTAGGTTTAGGGTTCAAGTTCTAATTTGTTTTAGGATATTTTTTTTAATAGAGAACAAATTGATTCAACATTTCTACTTTTGATTTCATTAACCATGTAACACACCAAGTTTTCTAAGACACAAATGATGACATATAAAAAAAAGATAGAGCAAATCAAAAAACCCTAGATATCTAAAATCATCTCTACTATAAAGACATATTATCATGATTAGCTTTCACTTTTGTCTCCCATTAACCACCCCGCTCAAGTTAGGGATCCACCATCATATCCTTGATCTCTCCCTCCGCCACCACCCAACCTCCGTCCACCTCCCACCTCCATACCACCATCGCCCAACAACCTCCCATATCCACGGCATGTGATCCCCACCACCATCTATAACTACTACCGCTTTGCTTCCACCACCATCTAGCCGAGCTTTTGATGGTGATGTTCCTAACGGTTCTCACATTCTTAGGGTTTAGGTTTATTAGGTAGTTTATTTTTAAGTTTTAGTTACTTGGGTTTAGGTTTAGGGTTTAGAGTTTGTGGTTTATGTGTGGGGTTTAGGTTTGGAGGGTAGTTTAGGGTTTTAGGGTTTATAATTTAAGGTGGGTTTATTTAGTGGTTTATTTATTTATTGTTTAGGGTTTAGGTGTTTAGTAGGGTTTTTTATTTTAAATTTCTTTAATTTTATTTTTAAAATTAAGTAAATGAGGTTTAGTTTATTTAGTTTATTTTATTTATTTAGGTTTATTCTTTATTTAGTTTAGTTTATATTTTATTTATTTTAGTTTAGGTTTATTTTTTATTATTATTTTAAGTTTAGGTTTAGGTTTAGGTTTAGTTTAGTTTATTTTTTATTATTTAGGTTTACATTTTTTATTTTATTTATGTTTAGTTTAGGTGTTTATCTTCTTTTTAAGTTTGGTTTAGGTTATTATTTTGGGATTATTTTTGTTTTTTTAGTTTAGGTTTAGTTTTGGGTTTATGTTTATGTTTAGTTTAGTTTTATTTTACTTAGTTTAAGTTTAAGTTTTAGGTTTTTAGAGTTTAGGTTTAGGTTTATTTTTAGGTTTGGGTTTTAAGATTGTAGGTTTTAGGATTTAGGTTTAGGGTTTAGGTTTAGGGTTTAGGTTAGATTTTTTTATTTTTTATTTTAGGGTTTTTAGAGTTTAGGTTTTAGGTTTAGGGTTAGTTTTAGTTTATGGTTTAGGGTTTTGATTTTTTAGAGAACAAATTAGATTCAACATTTCTTCTTTCATCAACCAAGTAACAAGTTTTCTAAGATGATGACATAGATAAAAATGAGCATCCATTGAGAAAATCAAAAACCCTAGATAATTAGAACCATCTCTACTATATGGACATAATTCTATATGCAACAGATCGGATCAGTCGTTCTTTAGTTTCTCTAATTCCCATCAAAACCACCGCAGCCTCTCGAGTTGCAGGATCCAATAATATATCTTTGATCTCATCCTCCACCACCACCAAGGATGTACCCTCCGTCGCACCTCCCACCTCCATAACCATCAGTGCTCTGGCCACCACCTCCATATCCACCACACCCTGATCCCCACCACCACTAGCGCCATTGCCTTCACCTCCAGAAGATAGCCTGCTGGTGATGTTCATGCATCATGGTTTTGCCCATTCTGTGGTTTAGGTTTAGTTTATTAAGTTTGTTTTAGGTTTTTTTTAATTTATTTAGTTAATTTAGTTTAGGTTTAGGGTTTGGGGTTTAGGAGGTTTAGGTTTGGGGTTTGGGTTTTAGGTTTTATACTTTAGGGTTTAGGTTTAGGGTTTAAGATTCAAGGTTTTGGGTTGTGGGGTAGGATTTAGGTTGTAGGTTTAGGTAGTGTATGGTGTTAGTTTATTTAGAGGGTTATTTTTTTTTAAATTAAGTAAACAGGTTTAGATTTATTTATTTTTATTTATTTTCATTTATTTATTTTAATTTTATTTAGTTTATTTTATTTTATTTAGTTTATTTATTTTAGTTTATTTACTTTAGTTTAGATTTTTTAGTAGTTTTGGATTTAGATTTAGCTTTAGGTTTACTTTTTTAGTTTAGTTTTTTTTATTTTATTTTTGGTATTTATTTTTTTTTATTTTTTTTTATTTAGGTTTTATTTTATGTTTTAGACTTAGGTTTTAGGTTTTATTTTAGGTTTATTTTAAGTTTAGGTTTATTTTACTTTATTTTATTTAGTTTAGTTTAAGTTTAGTTTTATTTTATTTAGGTTTAGGTTTTATTTATTTTAGTTTAGTTTATTTCAATTAGATTTAGGTTTAATTTTTTTTGTTTAGGGTTTTGATTATTTTTTTTTAAGTTTTATTTTTGGTTTAATTTTAGGTTTTTTATTTAGTTTTAATTTTATTTTATTTTAGGTTTAGTTTATTTTATTTTAGGTTTAGTTTTTATTTTATTTAAGTTTTTTATTTATTTTTGTTTCGTTTAGTTTTAATTTAATTTTTTTAGTTTAGTTTATTTTTTTTATTTTATTTTCTTTTATTTTAGGTTTAAGTTTACATTTAAGTTTAGGCTTTAGTTTATATTTTATTTATTTTTTTTAATTTTATTTTTATTTTAAGTTTTACTTATTTTATTTTTAGGTTTTATTTAGTTTAGGTTTAGGTTTTTAGGTTTTTAGGTTTTTATGGTTTATGGTTTAGTATTTAGGGTTTATGGTTTAGGGTATAAGGTTTGGGGTATAGGGTTTATTTTTTATTTTTTTTGGGAAACCCCGTATAGGGGGAATTTTATTGCCACAAAAAAAAGGATTAAGGTCCTTAAAGAGGATAAACCTGAACCATCGCTCAAAGAGCTACAATCAAGGAGTAAATCCCCTATCTAAGTACATCTAGAAGCAAAAGAAAAGAGTAAAGCAAGCAAAAGATACAAAGTGATTAACAAAAGTAAGCAAATGAAGGATGAGGGCCAATGTTCTGCAGGAAGTGAGAATGCATGACACTATGGAGCAACCTGCAAGAGAAAAAGAGAAAAGCACCTGCAAGATTGTAGACAGGAAGAAGTTAGAGCAGTTAAAGTAGTACAGAGAAAATGATAAGTGAGAGAAAATTTGAAAATAGTAATAATAAAGAAGTGGGATAGAGGAGGAGGCTACCACACCAAGTTGGGGCAAATGCAATATGAGCATCCAAACTTCAGAAAGGGTTACATCACAAGAGCTACTACCAAACCAAAATGGAGTGAAAGCATCACGCCATCATAGCCAACAAACAGATATACCATTTGATGAAGATCTTTTGAGCCAAAATACCGCAAGAATAAAAGTCATACAAGTGGAAAGAGCAAAGAAAGCAAAGTGGGTAAGGGGATCCCATGCCAAATATATGTCATCATATTAGGCTCCATGGCATGATAATCCCAACTCAAATGAAAGAGAGCCATCAATGTCAGGTCATCCATACTGGAAACCAGATCTAAAGGATAATAAACAACAAATTTTGAAATCTGCTGCAAACCAGCCAGGCAAAGACAAGAGCAAGGAATTAACCCCATTCCAATCCTGTAGGACATTAATAAATATACATTCTTGGTAAATCCAAGAAGCACTGGGGTTATTTCCCATCAAAAGACAAGCAAAGAATGAAAGTAATCTTAACAACCTCCTTAGTTTGAGAAAATTGAGAACAACAATTATAAAGGGAAATAAAGATACCCCCAAGCCCAAATACCACAGGAAATGGAAGTACAATAAGAAAGAAACGGTAAAGGCTAGACAAATCTAGTAATAGACAATCAAAGATAACCAAGAAATGGTTTCCTTATGATCAAACTCATTAATCCAGTTAAAACAATCCAGAGTAATACAAGGTGGCCATAAATCCACCATGAGATTAACAATGCAAAGATTAAAATCAGAGAGGCAAAAGTATAGTCACAATGATCTACACAAATGTAGCATAAGCTAGAGGAAAAAAGCATATGAAGTTAGTCATAAAATGCTAAAAACCCAAAAGCCAATAATCAAATTGTGAGAAACAAACAACCACAAAAAACAACCTGGATAAGGGACCCAAGCAAATGACCAGAAATGGGAGGAAAATAAGATAAGAAGGAAAAGGGATATGATAATGACAAAACCAAAAGCCCATAGAATGGGCGAGAACCATAACATCAGACCCAAAATCCAAAGGCATAATAATATGCAATTACCCCCACCAAATTTAAGCAAAATAACATCAAAATCGGTCGCAAAATAGGATAAACAACCAGAGTACATAAGATTCAATGATCCATAATACCACCAAGATAGAATAGAACAACAAGTTGGCCAACAACCAACCCCATCAAAATGAAAGATGAAGAGAGGGAAAAGGCTAAGGCAAGTTGAGTAAAATGCTGAAGTGAAATCAGGGAGACCAAAATCTCTTCCAGAAATGGGAAAATAAAGGCTTAACTAAAAGTGAGCAAGAGAAGCCATGAAGAAAACCGATTCTAGGAGATAAGAATAAGCAGAAAACACATTCAGAAAGGGGAAAATAAATTTGCCAAAGCAATCAAAAAATAGCACCAAGAAAGACAACCCCAGTAGCTAAATAAAGATCAAGATCCAAACAAGATGATAAAAGACACAAGTTGGCCAAAGAACCACCTAAATGATAACTTAGATAAAACCAAAGAACAAACAAAAAACGATCAAACTAAAACCATTAAGAATGTCCAAACCGCAAGGAGATAAGGATAAGCAGGAGATAAGACACTCTCGGCATGTTGGAAGAAAGAGTTTACCCAAAGCAATCAAAAGCAACTCCAAAGGCACCTGGGAAGGACAACCCGAAATAACTTGCTAAATAGTAGTCTAGGATCCGGATCGACCAACAACCAAGATGATAATTAACACAAAAAAAAAACCCTAATGCAAATATACAAAACAAATAAAGTCCTAGAGGGATAGGGAAAGGATCAGGGAAGTTAGCAAGATGATTAGCGTCCAAAAGCTAATAAAGAGATAAAACAACAAAACAAAAGCAAGCAACCATTCAATAACCTCAAAGGTCTGATCAAGATAATCCAAAAACACCAGAAGCATAAGCTAAAATCCAATTATGCGGTTGGGTAATCATGTCACATGAGCTAAAGGAGAGAAGACATATTAGGTGATCAATTAGAAGTAGGAGTCAAGATAAAAACATGCAACAAATTGCCAAAAACCACAAGGTTAGCCTGCAAATAGATATTAATTACAACAAAGGAAGTGTTGATTCTACCCATACAAGATGGGAAGAGGGGATTAGCAATTACCATAAAGCCAACCCTAAGAGCACTGCATGACAAATGCCCAAAAATCCAACAACCAAACATTAAAACATTAGAATATTACATACATAAGAAACACTAGTAACATTGATACAACATAGGTTACTAATGGCTCCAAGCACTTTCATCTTTGATAACCAGACACAAAATTTAATGCCCTAATCCCACAACATCACTAAAATTGGAAATCGGGAATTCCAATCCATAATAAGGAAAGAATATCAGATAAGTTAGGATTTGTAAAGTTGAATAGGGATATCTATTAAGAATTGATGGATCCTAGATTATAATTTTAGGAAAGAAATATGTCCTTATTGATCAAAAATATAGCATCAACAAATAGAGCATTAAGTAGTATATCTCCCTACAATGAGTAAACCTCTTATCATTAACAATGGAGGCATCATTGATAAAGACCCAATCAAGATTGGGGATAGTAAAATAACGGATGTTACACTCAACAATTGACCAAGTGGGAGTATTAGGATGATGAAAAATTTGAGAGGTACAACACACTATTAAAGTAAAGCAGAAGCCCCCAATTAAAGGAAATGCAATTAAACCAACAACACATGTCATCAAAATAACAAGTAGTATCCGGTGAAACATCAACAAAAAACCAAAGAACAACAACTTATAAAATGGGCATTCGGTTAAAGAAATTGAACATCAATCCCATAGGTTAGATTAATTTCTAAGATAAAGGAGCCCAGTATTGTCCAAATTAACAAATGTTTAGGTAGGGTGAGTTGATCAAAGATTATACCATCCAATCTAACAGCAAGGTAATCCATTACCCTGCCATACATGAGTGATGTTAAAATTAAATTGGGTAAGAAGAGCTCTAGTTTGCTTGAGAAGGTAGTATAATTTAGTGCTTTTTTGGTGGAAGTCAAAAGATCAATCGAAGGGCATCCACCTCAATCCAAATATTGAGCTATTTTGAGAAAATCTCAAGAGCTTTGTACCGCCATAAGCTCGGCAAAAGGAATAGTAAGAGTAAGCAAAAGCACATAGGACTTTACCATTAATATTTGAAATGCCACCACAACCTAAACCTTTATGAGAGAGAGCCATTAGTGTTAATTTTAATAGTATGATGAGGTTTTACCCAATAAATAATCTTGTCATTTCTATAATAGGGTTGATCCGGTAAGTTAAGACCCAGTTTATTGGTACAAATTTACAACCTTTGAATTTGTAGTGAATGAGATTGGCATTAAACAAGTCATAAATTTTGTTTTTAATTCTAGCAATTATCCTCATGTGGTTCATGGGGATCTCGATATTTTGCATCATTTCTGTCCAACCATATGAACCAAATAAGAGTGATAGCAGTTATGACTTTAATGTGACCTTTAATAGTGTTGTCGAAATAAACTTCAAGAAGTTGATATAAAGTTAGGAAGCCATTGAAAATGATAATGTTAAAGAGATCATCATACCAAATCCAAAGTTTAGAAGCAATGGCCCCGTTAACAAAGACATGATTCACATTCTCAATGTGAAAGAATCATTGACATTTTGAAGGTAATTGAAAACCTTTACCCCACAACAAAGAGTCAACAGGGATCAAGTTTTTCAAAATACACCAAGTAAGAATAGAATAAGAAGTAGGGATAGTGTTATTCCAAAGTTTGAGAAACACATTGGAAGAATCATGAGTTTCTTTAATGTGAAGCCAAACATTTTAAAGTTGAAATCACCATTTAGAGCTTAAAAGGATCGATCTTGTTTGGTAAGAATGATAGGAATAAGTAAGTTTGTTCAAGAGAAAAGAAGGAATATAATCATAAGCTTACTATTGTTCCACATATTATTACGCGAGAAAGATTTCACTTTAATAGCGCGTGGAATGGGTAGAGAATAAGTCATCAATGGACCCACATCCACTCTCCAGTTATCTTGCCAAAAAAAGGAGGAGGAGTTAATCCCCAAAAAATTAAGGATTACCATCCCATTTGATGGAACAAAGTCTTTTCCAAATAGGAGAGTCTCAGCTTTATAGGGACAAATGAGGGGTACCACGACAATATTTAGCATTATGAAATTAGCCCAAAGACTGTTACTCCTAAAATTCCACCGAGTTTATAGGAAAAGGGTGATAGCTTCTTTTGATTGGCTTACATCCAAGACCACCTTGAGAGTGCCAAAACTTTTAAACCAAGAGGTCCAGTGCATTCTTTTAGAGGAGTTATTAGAGCCCCAAAAAATTTGTTAAGGAGACACTCAATTTTTGTTAATGATAGAAATGGTTGACCAATGGTTTGGATGAGATATAAAGGCATGGAATTAAGAGTGCTCTTAATCAAGGTGAGCCTACCACTGAAAGAGAGTAAATGAAATTCCCAAATAGAAATTTTATTAGAGATTTTTTGGATAAGATCATCAAAAAGATGAGATCTTTTTTGACCTTTAAAAAGCAGAGCCCCGAGATAATTAATAGGAAGTTGATGTTGATGAAAATTAGTAATTTTGGAGATTTGGTTGAGCCTATTGGTAGGGATTTTAGCGGAAGGAATGAAACAACATTTTCCTTCATTGAGAAATAGACCACTTTCTTTGCCAAATTCAATTAAAAGGTTCTTAATAGTTTTAATGTCTTTGAATAGAGGCATTGTAAAGATTATAAAATCATCAAGCGAGATGAAAGCAGGAGACCACCATGAGTTTTAAAACATGGTAGGATTTTTATTGAAAAGATCATTCATGCTCCTCGAAAGATATTCAACAATAATAAAAGAGAGGGTGAAAGGGGTCTCCTTGTCTCAAGCCATGCCTTGAAGTAAAGAAACCTAGGGACTCACCATTCATAATAACGAGAACCAAACATTGGTAATACAATTTTGATGAGGATGAAATTATCGAAAACCCAAACAAATGTAAGATTTGAAAGGAAATCCATGAGAGGTTATCAAAAGCTTTAGAGATGTCAGTTTGAGGAGGATGTTGCCACCTAGTAGGAACATCAATGTCATGAACCACTCTTAGAAGGATATTGTATAGCTCTATTTTTATGAAGCTAGTTTGGTTAGGAGAAATAATTTTAGGGAATGGACTTATCCTATTATTAATTAATTTTAATAATGAGTTTTTGAAAGAAGGTGCAAAGGCGATAGGTCTAAAATCTCCCAAGAATCAAGATTATTAGTTTTGGGAATGAGGACAATTGAAGTGCTAGATAAAGTATCTAGGTAAAGAGCTACCATCAAAGAAATCAAAAAATAGCATCAACAAGGTCGACTTAATAAAGGCCAAAATGCTGAAAGAAATGGGTAGCCATCGCTAGAGTCGGTTCATGCTATTGAGTACTACTAATCTCACTTCAGTAGGATGCAAAGTGAGTAAATGATTTTCATCATTAGTAATCATAGAGGGATCGGTGTGTGTGTTGGAGAGGGCTTCTAAGGAGGGTTGATGTTTAATAAATTTTGAAAATGTTGTATGATGAGAATCTTTAATTTCATTATTATCGGTGATCCAATTCGTTAATATTTTGATTTTTTGAATAGAGTTTAAGGCTTTCCTTTTTTTTTAAAAGCATGGAAATACCTTTTATTTCTATCACCATCGACAATATGTTTGCTAGCGGCCTTTTGATGCTAGTAGGTTTCCTCCATATTCTGATAATTTATCAAGTTATCTTTAGCAGTGTTCAACTCATCAAGCTTACTAGGATCGCTTAAGACAACATCTTCAAAGAGCAAACTATTTATTTATAATTTTGAGATTGGCAAAAAGATTTTTAAAATGATGCTTGTTCCACCAATTTAGGTTTTGTTTAAGTCTTTTGAGCTTAAGCCAAAGATGAATCATGCCTTTAATGAATTAGGGTGAATAGGGGCCATCCAATTAATGGAAACAACATTAATGAAATCACATGTTGGGTCACATATTTTGGAATCTAAAAGAGGTAAGGGAGGAAAGATTACTGGAAGAAGTTTTGATAGAGATCAAAAGTGGAGCATGGTCGCAAAGTTACGCTCAAATGCTCAACAAAGTGAGGGCCATTGATTGATCCAAAGAGAATTAAAGAGGGTCCTATCAAGCCCTTGCCAAAGTCTAGATTTATGCACGTATAGTGAGCCAAAAAAATATCAATCGGTTGCGAGGATCATATTAGAAATCTTCCATGGAATGGATGTTAGGAGAGCATCCTCCCTCCTTTAGGAAAGATAATAGTGTTGAAATCACCCCAACCAACGGTTTGTTAAGAGGAGGTTCTTAAGTGATCCCAAAGGATGTTCCTACCACTCTATTATAAGCATAGATAAAGGAACCAAGAGTAGAAAATTCACCCAAGATTTGAACATTAACCAATTGTTCGTGATCATCAAGGATAGAAATGTTGATTAAATTATTCCAAAAACACCAAATTTTATTACTAATATTATAAAAGAAATTTTGAAAGCCAAGCATTCTAGCAACATGGGTGATCTTAGAAGAGTGAATGAATGGCTCAATAACAACAAGTAAGGTTATGTTATGAGTGCGACAAAGGCTCCTAACATGATTATGACAGTGAGAGTCCCAATACCTCGAACATTCCAAATAAGAAAATTGATCATAATAAGGTGGAAGGAAAAGAAAAGAGATACAAAAATTGAAGGAGAAGAAAAAGAGAATGAAGCAATTATTTGTGGGAAGTTAGAGAAGATCGTGGTTCTAGTGAGCTATTACTGAACATTCTAGCTTTAAGGGATTTTTTTTAATAATAGTTTGAAAAGGCCTATCTATGTCCAATGTATCTCCATCAGAGAGGGAGTGGTTGGTGATATTTAGAATAGGAGCAGTATCTATCAAAGCATTCCTAATGGTGATTTCTTCTTCTTGATCAAAGTTAGGTTGAGAAATTGGATTAACATGGATATCACTCTGTAGGGTAATAGAAGGAGAGATTGTGACACCATTAATAGCATAAATTTCATTCTCATTTTCATGATGATTATTCAGATTTTGGTCTGTCACCAAAGTTTCAACATTTTTCAAAACAATTCCAGAATTAGTTTTGAGATTTTGATCCAACTTGAGATTCCCATTCAAATCACCATTATGGTTCATATGAGTCAAGGGATTGTCTTGTGATGCCAAATTATTACAAGTAGGAGTAATGTTAATTAAGTTATCATTAGTTTCCTCACAAACCTCAATATCATTATTTTTACCGCTCATTGTTCTCAATAGGAAAATCGTAGATAGTAAAGGAGTAGGGGTAGGAGGGTGAGTTCCATTTTGAGTAGCTTTAGGCACATAAGCAAACTTATTGGTTTTTTCATTTCCTAGAGTGGGATTAGGATCCGCCAATTTATTATTTTTAAGATTAGGTTGTAACACAAAGCATTCAGAGTGATCATGACCATGGATCTTACAGTGTGTGCAAAAAATAGGGAACTTTTCAAATTCCCCTTTCTGATTATAACCAAGATTTTTTGAACCAATCCAAACTTCTTTAGGGTACTTTTTGGTAATATCAATGTCAACCAAGATACGTGCAACTGATGGCTGAGATCTCACTGCGGTGGCTTGATCAATTTGAAGGGGCCTACCAAAGAGAGACCCAACCGCAAATAGGACTTGATGGGTAACATAATGTATCCTCATGTTTGGAAAGGCTAGCCATAAAGGAACAATAGGGGATTCCTCTTTGACATCAAAAAGAGGTGACCATTTCAAGAGCCTCATTTGACAATTGTACACAAAGTAGGAGCGACGAGCAAAGACTCTTGAGTAGTCTAAATCATTCAATAGCTGAATAAGGATATGCCTAGGATCGATCAACCCGATAGTGAAAACTCCCAAAAGATTTATGATATGAAAGAAGGATCAGATATTGTCAAGAGTCAGGCAACGTAAGGAAAATTTTCTAACTAATGAAAATTCAAAGGGCTTTGCCAATTTTTCCACATCAAGATCCGGCACATTACGCTTGGCATTCCATAGAAGGAAGTTGAGATTAAGTTAATCATTAGAGCAAGTGTTCTTCAGATAATGTGTCCTTGAAGGACTTGATAGCATGCACAGTAACGGATGAAGTCGAATCTAAATTACCTTGTAAAACAGAAGGCTTAGCTGACGCCTCCAAGTTCAATGAGCTCGGTTGCACAGAAAGCGGCACCTCTGCCATTGTAAGATCAAGGAAAAATCACATAAGCGGCCAAATTGAGAGCAATAAACCATAAAATATGATCGATGAAGCTAGCAGCCAAACCATAAGAATAAATGAAAGGGAACACAAAATTGCCGGTGAGAACCGTAGAGGGAAGAGGAAGTGAGTTAGTTTAGGGGTAGGGTTTAGGGTTTAGGGCTTAGGGTTGTGGGTTTTCTTTTTTGTGGTTTTTAGGGTTTAGGGTTTAGGGTTTAGGTTTATGGTTTAGGGTTTAGGGTTTAGTATTTAGGATATAGGATTGTAGGTTTAGGGTTTAGGGTATATGATTTAGGGCTTAGTGTTTGGGTTTTTTATTTAATTTTTTTAAATTTTAAATTTTTTATTTTGAAAATTAAGTAAACTAGTAGGTTTATGTTTATTTTGTTTATTTTTCTTTATTATAATTTATTTTATTTATTATTATTTTTGGTTTATTTTTATTTTATTATGCTTTATATAGTTTTATTTTATTTTATTTTAGGTTTATTTTATTTTATTTTAGGTTTAGTTATTATTTTATTTTGGTTTTTAATTATTTTAGTTTAGTTTAGGTTTTATTTATTTTATTTTGTTTAGTATTATTTTTTATTTTATTTTCTTTTAGGTTTAGCTTTTAGTTTATGTTTGTTTATTTTATTTTTTAGATTTTATTTAGTTTAGGTGGGTTTTTAACTTTTAGGGTTTATGATTTAGGGTTAGTTTAGGGGTTTTTTTAGGGAAATTAGGTAAATATTTATTGCCACAAAGAAAAAGTACAAAGTCATTAGCCGGGATAAATCTCTAAGCTAATGCTTAAAGTGCTACAATAAATCCTAAAGAGATAAACCCCTAACTATTATTAATGAAGGAAAGAAAGCAAAAGAAAAACTAAAAAATCAACAATAGAAAATCAATGTGATAAGAAACTTCATTTGGTCCTTGATACGAAGATCCACCTACAAGACTCTTACTTATAAAAGAAATCTATAACATACTTTTGAAAGGATGAGTATAATTAAGCTGCATAAAAGGAAGAGCAAATAGAAGGAGTAGTAAATAAAAGGTGCATTTCTTTAATCATCTCAAGGAGCAACACTATATATGTATCCAAACTTGAGAAGGGTTATAATTACATATAAATCTACCACAAAAGAAGAAAGAGGGGAAACATCAAGGCCATCAAAGCTAGCATACCTCATGTAGCCCATCATCCAAAGTCCTTCATCCAATTAGGTGCAAAATCCTCAAACGAAAACATCTTACAACCACCAAGCCACTAGAACAATTAAGCCCAATAAGGAAGATAATCAACTAACCATCAGGGATAGTAGTAGTATAGTAGGAGCACCACCAAAGCCACCACCAAAAAAGAATAACAAAATCCAAAAGAACAAGCATCATGATAGGGGTAACAACACAAACCAGAGATAAATAAGAGCAAAATAGAAAAATACAAGTGCACATATCCTCCACTAATAAAGGAGAAAAATGATCCAGTAAAAAGGCCAGCCTAACTAGAAAAGGGGTGGGCAGCAAGGCAATTACTCAAATAGAAAAGTTAGCTATCCGAGAGATAAAATAAACGAAAGAAAATAAAATATAAGTCAGAAGAACACTAGCAGGTTCCAACATTCACCAAAGGAGCATGAAAATTGGCCAAAATAGCCACTCCTCCAACCAATCGAAACCAATAGAACCAACCAAACCAATGACCAACATATCCTCCCCCACCACAGGAGAAAACCTAAGTTAGTAAAGACCAACAATAGCCATCAAACATCATGCAAGATAGCTAGGAAAGGGTAGAAGCATACAATAGTTGCCAAACCCAACCAAGGAAACAAATCAATCCAAGTAGAAAAGCTAAAGACAAAAGGTACAAAGCCTAGTAAGATAGACTACAAGCTAACCAAGAACAAGTTACTTTGGCCTGCACCACGAAAGCACCTTGTTAGTTTGGTAGTCCTTACTATGTTCATAAGCTACCTCATGTTGGCTTTGTTTAAGAGGATGTGAGTCTATGCATTCTTCTATGATTAGTCTTCATGGATTGTAGTATATTTGAGGTTTAGGATAAGTCCAGTGGTTCTCTCTTGAGCTTCAAGTCTAGGTTCAATCTTTCTAGCAAAGTCACTCTAGGTCATAATATCTTTATGATAGACTATCTCGATGATTAGTTCTACATGGAAAGTTGTAAGCCTACATGATTTCTTTTCATATTTATCATTGAACACCAATGGAAACTTAGGTTGGTTGGTTCTCACTATACCAATAGATACACCAGTTTGGTTGGTTCTCACACCCACTCATGGTAGAAGTATGTCTTCTATGCTTTCTCCTTAACTTGGCTACCGTACACCTAAAGGCTTTTTTTTCTAGGGCTCAAGATAATGACCCTAGTAGCACCTTCCCTGTGGGCACTATATTTGGATCACATCCTTTGTGACCCCATTTAGACACTAGGTTATTAGGATTGGACAATTGCTTTAGTAACCACCCAGGGAAAATCTATCTGTGGATGTGCAAATTCTCTGGTCTAGTAAATCTAAGATATGTCAAGAGACATAGCTTCTCAGGTCCTCAGACACAAAAGGGTCCACCCAAACATATAAACAAAATATATATTCACTTGTGGATTAGGGGACATCCCTAGTACCTTTTCCTAGCAAGCATCCTATCTTTAAGACGGTCAGAAAACTCCTATAAGAATCACCACTACTCTAAGTTAATATAAGTCCTAGGATTCACTCTAGTCTGTAATTTATGTACCAATATGTCACTAGCTTGTTGCTTTAGAACATGTAAGTGCTATGCCTTCTTCAGCATAATCTACACACCAAAAGGAAACCCCTTAGGTTGGTAGCTTACCCCATGGCCAGACTTTCCATTTGGATTTGTAAAAGATAGGACAAGTCACATCGCTTTGGGTCCATCACACACCATGGTTCATAAATTAAATCTATCAAATTTACGAGCTCACATCCCTAGTGGATATGCCCTCAATTCAAAATAAAACTAACTAAATAAATGATATCAAATCACATGAAATTAAGATAAAATTAATCTTGACTATTTTTTGAGTTGATATAAGTCCCCAATATTCACTAAGTACCTAAGTCGGTTTGATTTGATTGTGCATGTAACAAGTCACCTCACATGACATGTCCAATGCATGTGATCCCCTAGTTATCTCCCTCCATGTCCTTGACATGGAATTCTCACAAATCTTATTTCTTATGCACACCTTTATTACTTCAATTATAAGCCTACTAATATATTCATTCAAATTACATCATCTTAACATTGTAATTAACATTTTATGATTTGTGATGGTGCAAGCTCAAACAAACTATACAATATCATGCTAAACATATTATAGTGGATTAACATAGTATATTATATTATAATATATGATGTTATAATATAATTTTCTATAATATAATATATTGTCTAACATTACACCTCATTAGAATCGTTAAAAGGAACAAATAAAAAATTTTCTTAAAATATGAATAATGTTCATTTTGATGTAAAATGATTATTTTCTATTAGAAATGGTAAAAAATAGTCAAATTTTGGTGTTGCTTTGGTGTGTTTCTGAATTTGGCCAAATTCTTCCATGTCAACCATCAAATTAACATTTTTGTGAGTTTTGACCCAATGTATTATAAATAAAAGTAAAACATACTAAAATGTATAATAACATTTAGTAACATACCACCACATTCATATAAATGTGAAGTCATATTGTTATGTACATTATATTTTAATATGTTTTCATATAATATATTATCTTACATTACACCTTAAAATAAATCACTTTGAGCAAAATATTTATATTATTTGGTTGAAAATGAACATTTATTTTGGATGCAAACCATTATTTTGATTAAAAGACACACCATAGCACACCCCAATGATGTTAAAGCTTACCTTAAATTTGATCAAATCCCATCATCTCACCTATAATAAATATTTTTATAAATTATACTATTACAAACTCTACTACATCATACTATAACAAACTAAAATATGCTAAACAATAAGTAGTAATACACAATCATGCTATAATGCATGAAGCTACACTATGTTATGGCATCCTATATTATAATACACTATAACATATTATATTATATTATATTGCATATCACATCACAATGAGCTTAAGATAAATCATAAAATTAGACTAAATAATAAAAAACTATATATTTTAGTCTATCACTTACATATTTTAAATTAGAACAATATAATATGATGCCATGCTCTACCTATTATGAATTTGGCCAAATCCTACCATTTTAAAGTCTAAATCAACATTTTTATAAATAATGCTAGTGGGCATGATTTTAAAATACTAAAGGAATTTAA
Organism: Cymbidium sinense; assembly: GCA_021442155.1. Taxonomy (NCBI): domain Eukaryota; kingdom Viridiplantae; phylum Streptophyta; class Magnoliopsida; order Asparagales; family Orchidaceae; genus Cymbidium; species Cymbidium sinense. Next base: position 4,593 of record JAKCPB010002120.1, on the reverse strand, counting down.
AATGCATAGAATAATATATTATGATATATGATGCTATACTATGCTACAACATATAATATTTATTTTGAACATAGAATCTTACTTTAGACTACAAGTGGAGTAGCATAATGTTGGTTTATAACCTAATTCCCACTTCAAATTTAACAAATTTCTTTATCTAATTTATTAAATCAATATTTTTATGATTTATATTAATATAGACGAAAGCACAATACCATAATATACCAAAACATTTCAAAACATCTTATAACATCCAACAACACATCACTACATGCTCTAATATATGTTGCTACATTATACTATAAAATATGGTACTATAATATGATTTAGGGTATTCAAATATCTAATAGTCTAGGGAAAGACTCTTGAAAACATTTTCTTTAGCTACCATAGTTATGTTAGGATTAGGTCATTCTTTAAATCAACCCCAAGAACCTCTTTATTCAAGGTTTAGGGTTTAGAGTTTTATTTTAGTTTAGAGTTTAGGGTTTAGGTTAGTTGGGATTTTGGGGTAGGTGTGGGTTTGTGGTTTAGGGTGGGGGTTTAGGTTTAGGTTTTAGGTTTTATGGTTTAGGTTTATGGTTTAGGGTTTAGGTTTAGAGTTTAGTGTTTAGGTTTTATTTTAAGGTTTTTTAGGGTTAAGGTTTTAGGGTTTAGGATTTGCTTTAGTGTTTAGGGTTTAGAGTTTTTAGTTTAGGTTTAGGGTTTAGGGTTTAGGTTTAGGTTTTTTTGGTATTGAGAAAATCAAAACCATAGGTAAGTAGAACTGTCTATATAGAAATAGTTCCATAAGTAGTAGATATCGATCGTCTTATTTGTAGCTCCCATCAAAACCACCCCCACCTCTCAAGTAGCGTGATCCACCATCATATCTGATCTCTACCTCCACCACCACCACCATAACATCTTAGTTCCGCCTCCATAACCATCATCGCTGACCACCACCTCTATATCCACCACCTCAAGATACCCCACCACCAATTAATGATAAGTTCTACCTTCACCTCCACCACCATTTTAGAGCATAGTTGGTGGTGATGTTTCCAGTCGCCCATTCTTAAGGTTTATTTAGTTTAGTTTTAGGGTTGTGGTTTAGTTTTAAGGATGTAGTTTAGGGTTGTAGTTTAGTTTAGGGTTTATTTAGGGTTTAGGGTTTTTTTAAATTAAGTAAACTAGTAGGTTTTGGTTTATTTAGATTATTTATTTATTTGAGTTTATTTTATTTTATTTAGGTTTATTTTAATTTTATTTAGTTTAGTTTATGTATTTTAAGTTTATTTATTTTATTTTTGGTTTATTATTTTAGTTTATTTTTAGGTTTATTTTTTTTTTAGTTGAGTTTTATTTATTTTATTTTATAGGTATAGTTTTATATTTATTTTAGGTTTTAGATTTTATTTTATTTTATATTTAAGTTTTAGATTTTATTTAGGTTTTATTTTTAGTTTAGGTTTAGGTTTATTTTAGTTTATTTTTATTATATTTAGTTTAGGTTTGGTTTAGGTTTATGTTTAAGATTTATTTATTTCAATTTAGTTTATTTTAGTTTAGGTTATTTTAGTTTGTTTATCTTATTTTATTTTAGGTTTAAGTTTTTAGTTTAGGTTTTTTTTATTTATTTTTTTAGTTTTATTTTAGGTTTATTTTTAGGTTTAGGTTTTATTAAGTTTTTATTTTATTTTATTTTAGGTTTACTTTATTTTATTTTATTTTAGTTTTTATTTTATTTAAGTTGTTTATTTTTTTAGTTTAGTTTAAGTTTTATTTATTTTATTTTAGTTGAGTTTTATTTTTATTTTATTTTCCTTTAGGTTTAGGTTTAGATTTGGTAAGTTTTAGTTTATGTGTTAATTATTTTTTATTTTATTTTATGTTAGTTTAGGTTTTTATTTATTTTATTTTAGGTTTTATTTTGTTTAGTTTAGGTTTTTAGTTTGGGTGGGGGTTAGGGTTTGGGGGTTTGGGGTTTGGGGTTTAGGGTTTAGGGTTTAAGTTTTAGTTTAAGGTTTTGGGTTTAGGGTTTAGCGTTTAAGATTTTTTTTTAGTAGAGAATAAATTCAGATTCAACATTTCTTCTTTTTGATTTCATGAACCAAGTATTATCCCAAGTTTTATAAGACATAAGCAACGACATAGATAAAAAATGAGCACCCATAGAGCAAATCAAAAACCCTAGATAAGTAGAACCATCTCTACTATAAAGACACAGTTTAATAAGAAGTAAACTGGATCTGTCATTCTTTAGTTTTCTTAGTTCCCATCAGAACCACCCCCATCTCTCGAGTAGCAAGATCTGCCATTTAATCCCCGATCTCTCCTTCTGCCACCACCACGTCTGTGACCTCCGTCGCTCCTCCAGCGTCTATAACCACCACTGCTCCAACCACTACCTCCATATCCACTAGGACCTCTAGATCCCCCACCAACACAATGATAACAGCCACCTCCACGTTCACCTCCACCGCTAGATCTAGATTGAGTGATTGATGTTGTTATGGTTCTACCCATTCTGGGTTTAGTGTTTTTTTTAATAGGACAAATTCAAATTAAATATTTCTAGTTTTTTGACTTCATCAACCAAGTAGTTCAACTTTTCTAAGACACAAGTGCTAAGAAAAAAATGAGCACCATAGAGCAAATCAAAACCCTAGATTAGTAGAACCATCTCTATTATAGACATAGTTCCATAAGCAGATTAGATGGTCATTCGCCGTTTCGCCTCATTAGAACCACCCCTCCTCTTGAGTAGTTAGATCCACCATCATATCCCCGATCTCTTCCTCACCACCAGGTTGTAACCTCCATCACTCCTCCTTCCTCCATAACCACCACTACAGTAACCGCCACCTCTTCACCTCCTTGCTATCCATTTGATGTGATGTTCTTATCGTCAAGATTCCCCATTCTGTGGTTTTTAGTTTGGGTTTAAGTTAGCTTAGGTTTAGGTTTAATGTTTTAGGGTTTAGGGTTTGGGTTTTTTTTGTGTTTAGTGTTTTTTAGGGTTGTGGTAATGGAGATTTAGTTTGTGTTATATATGTTAGTGGTTAGTTTGGGTTTAGGATTTAGGTTTGGGTTTTTTTAAATTATGTAGGTTTTAAGTTTATTTAATTTTAGTTTATTTTATTTATTATTTTTTATTTAGGATTATTTTTATTTTATTTTTTATTTTATTTAATTTATTTATTTTAGGTGTATTTATTTTAGTTTAGGTATTTTATTTTTGTTTATTTTTTTAGGTTTATTTTTAGGAGTTTGATTTTTTATTATATTTTTAAGGTTTAGGTTTATTTCTAATTTTGGTTTAGGTTTAGGTTTTTTATTTATTTTTAGGTTTAGGTTTTAGGTTATTTTAGGATTATTTTAGGTTTTATTTTTTAGTTTAGGTTTAGGTTTATTTTTTAGTTTATTTCATTTTATTGATTTTGGGTTTAGGTTTAGTTATTTATTTATTTTAGTTAGTTTATTTTAGTTTGTTTATTTTATTTTTATTTTAGGTTTAAGTTTTTTTAGTTTAGTTTTTATGTTTTATTTATTTTATTTATCTATTTTATTTTTTGGTTTATTTTTTAGGTTTAGGTTTCTATTTAGTTTTATTTTATTTTATTTTTTCTTTAGGTTTAGTTTTTATTTTATTTAGGTTTTTTATTTTTTTTAGTTTAATTTAGGTTTTTATTTATTTTATTTTAGTTTAGTTTTTATTTTTTATTATATTTTCTTTTTTAGGTTTAGAATTAGGTTTAGATTTAAGTTTTAGTTTATGTTTTATTTTATTTTATTTTGGTTTAATTTTTTAATTATTTTATTTTAGGTTTTACTTTGTTTTGATTTAAGTTTTTATTTTTTTTAGGGTTTAGGGTTTAGGGTTTAGTGTTTGGGGTTTAGGGTTTAAGGTTTAGGGTTTAGGGTTTAGGTTTTAGGTTTAGGGTTTAAGTTTTAGTTTAGGGTTAAGGGTTTAAGGTTTTTTTTTAACAGAGAACAAATTCAGACTCAACATTTTTTCTTTTTGATTTCATGAACCAAGTAGAATCCCATGTTTTCTATGACCCAAGCGATGAAATAGATAATAAATGAGCACCCATAGAGCAAATCAAAAACCCTAGATAAGTAGAATTGTCTTTAATGTAAAGTCATAGTTCCATGAGTAGCAGATTGGATCGGCAGTTCTTTAGTTTCTCTAGTTCCCATCAGAACCACTCCCGCCTCTCAAGTAGAATGATCTGCCACCATATCCTTGATCTCACCCTCTGCCACCACCACCAGTGTAACCTCCATCACTCCTCCCACCTCCATAACCACCACTGCTCCGACCACCACCTCCATATCGATCAGCACCCTAGATCCCCCACCACCACTGTGATAATTGTAACCTCTACCTTCACCTCCACCTCCAAATCTAGACAGCCTGCCATGGTGATGTTCTGCCATCAAGGTTTTGCCCATTCTTAGTAATTTAGGGTTTTGTGTTTTTTAGGGTTTATCATTTTGTGGTTTTTAGGTTTATCATTTAGTTGTTTTTAAGTTTAGGTTTAGGGTTAAGGGTTTTAGAGTTTTAGGGTTTAGGGTTTAGGGTTTACAATTTTAGGTTTAGGTCTA
>JAKCPB010002119.1:0-40775 GCA_021442155.1 Cymbidium sinense | reverse complement strand
CATATACAAAAAAGTAATATAATAAAAAAATAATAAAGATCCCATTTTTTATGTTTAATCATACTAAACGAAGTTTATTTCTTTCGATACAAAGAATATTCCCTTCTTTACTACTATTACCATTTAGCTACATGATCTCCAAAAGATTATCTAATGAATTTTACATCTACTCGATAATCGAACCCTTCTTCTTTTCTTTTACTAAAAACTTTGAATAATTCTATAATCTCAAATCACAGCTTAAAGCATAATTTTGATCTAATAACGAGAGGTGAGCAAAGCTTAGATCACACTCCAATTTGTTTACCAAAAAATACACAATAACCATGAATTTATATGGGATTAAATTTTAAAGAAGCAACCATTCTTCAAAAGTGATGGTTGTTCTGACTCCAAGGCTTCCTTATAGATTTCACGTATGTTTTCTGATCTAATAACTTAGTAGCACGAGATAAAAATGCCACATTCACCTTCTAACTATTCAATGCTAGAATATGTTTCAATGTTTTAATGGAGCTTTGAGATGACAACAAAAAATGCTAAATTGAGATTTTGCAAGCATTCGACATAAAAAACAATTTAAGTTGTACAGCTTAGAAATATGGATTTTGATTAGTCAACATACCTCCTCTTCAATGGGTTTTATGTAGGTCTATTTCATTTTTAAGTATTTTGAGTGCAATGTTAAAGAGAATGTAAAATGAAATTTTAGTGGTTTGATTGGATAAAATAGAATGAATTAATTTGCCTATAACATCCGCCATCACCATCACTATCAACTATAATCAATAGTTGTCAACAACCACTACCTATCATAAGCTGCTAGCGATCATCACCCACCACCTCCCAATGACCTAGGAAAAAAATTTATCCAAAAAATTAAAAAAAAGGAGTTTAATCCAAATAAAAAAAATAATATCCTGAATTTATTTTACAATCAATCAATATCATAGAATATTTCAAAAACAATGAATTTATTTTACACTACATTCAGAATGCACTGATATTCTAGTGCATGTTAAATGCTTGCACCTATATGGCCTCTTGGTTTAAAAAAAATGACCGACTAAGCAAAGAATCCTAGTATTATGCCATTAAATTTTACCCTTTAAGTAGGCGTAGACTTTTTTCGTGGGAAGGAAGGTTGTCACTGATACAATCAAGCAAAGATGAATCAAGATACTTGCGCTAAACCCCATATATAATAACTTCTTTATTCGTTTCATAATCAAAATAGTAAATGTATACTTCTCCCCATCCATTCTCCCCTATGATTTTCATCCCATAAATTTTGATATGAAATATTTATTTGAGGAGAGTGAAAAATAGAAAAAACCTCCAAAGATTTTTCTTTCTTCGGGTGTATTTGGAATGGTTTGAAATGATGAATTTTAAAATCAAATATGAATTCCCAAAATCAACTAAACCGACCAAACAAATAAAATCAAACAAACCAAATACAATTTTTCGATTATTTATTTGGTTTAGATAAACAAGTTTACTATATTTAAAAATTATTTGAAATTTAAATTCATTATGTAATTTTTTTGTATAATGAATAAGTAATAAGAAAACTATATATATATATATATATATATATATATAAAATTAGAAAAACAATTAATTACTTTCATGCATTAAAAATATTTAAATTTTTATGATGGCCAAAAAAAATTTACCAAGTAATAAATAAATTCGGTTTATTTGATTCCATCCAAATTTTAATTAACAAACCGATCCAAAAACCAAAAACCAAAAATCAAAATTTTCATTAATTAAAATCAAAATCCAAATTACTAAAGTTCAAAACCAAACCAAGTTACTCAAAAACTTTAGTTCGGTTTGATTTTTTTGTTTAAAACCAAATAATTCACACCCCTACTCATAAGCTGTTTGATATTTATGTAAAAAACCATAAAACATTTACTCGGAGAAGGCATATTGATAGAAAGGTGAATAAAATATTATAAAAGATAGGAAACCTTGAGGAACATTTCCAGGGGTGCGTCGAATATAGTCTCCACTTCAGCAGCATTAAGAATAGGTTTGAATGCTTTCCATCGATAATAGTACACCAATCATAGGACTATCTGAGAAGATCCCAAAAAATAAGTTTAGAATGAAGTTAAGATTGACCTCAAATGCGCTTTTAGTGGTGATGTGTAAAACTCCTTAAAGTTTGGTTATTTTATAAAAAGACAAGAATTTTCAAATTTTCAGCAAAGACATACATTCTATACATGGGAGTAGATAAATAATTAGAGATGATGAGACATACAAGGGAGAAATCTATGCAAGATCTCTAAACTTTTAGTGTGTCTATTTAGTTTGATTTTCCTCAAGTGTTCAATTTAGTCTATAAACTCACCAAATCTAAAATATTATCAAAATAATTTTGTTCTACCATCAATTTTATAATTTTAAAATTTTTGGATAGATATTGAAGAGAAAATTTTCACCTGAGCATTTGCACTTTTAAAATCAATCCCATTAAGTTATAAGATTGGCATTAAAGTCTAAAATGCCCTCACAAAAAACTTTTCTTCCCTCATTTTCATGCAAATAAATGAAAAAGTTAATGCTAGGATCAAATTAGTTTAGAATGAGTTAGTTGCAAGATTGAATTGAACCAAAAAAAAATTGGGCTAAGATTAATCTAGAGACTATTTTGAACATTTGCTCATTTTTTTAATAACACCAAATATTAAACAAACCTAAATTGTTTTGCAAACCTACAATCGAGAACATTATGAGCAAACCAGTGATATAATCATCAAAAGAGTTATTTAGTTTTTATCTTATAGAACTGCCAAAGTACCATATTATTTATCTAAGTTATGTTAATATCTAAATTTCAACATGTCAAATCCTACAAAAATGTAAGCTTCTATTTGCAGTGTTTCAGACAATAAGATTTATAAAAGTTAAATAATTTAAATTGAAAGATCGCTTTGAAACAAAATAATTAGGGATGCCATTGAATCATTAAATTTGTAGGACACTTCTTTCCTACTTACAAACTTCCTACTTTAATTCACGCGAGAACACACAACAAACATGCACTATTTTAGCAATTGAAATAAAGAAAGCAAGAGCCTCCAAGTCAAATTATTCCATTGTTAAAAGGTGGAATCCACATTGCAAAAAATGTTTAAAAAATGAAAGAAAAAAATAGACCCATTTGTTGTTCGGGTAGTGAGACTATATCCAAAATAAGAAATAAGTAAACTGAACTATGTTGAAAGAAGATGAGTACAAGTTATTTGGACCTATCCACCATTGATCACTCGCTTACAGAGTCATGTCTTGACAAACAAGAAGTCCATCCATAAGACAGAAGAGCGGTATTTATGGTGAAAGTGCTAGTTGGAGGCAATGCTGAGGTAGAAAGTGATTTTTGGGCCGCACACAACTAATTCTGAGGGTGACAATGAATAAAATCCACATGACAATATAGATGTCATGCCAATCGAATAACTAAGTGACAATTGGATGCCAAGAGGGAACTGGCATGTCAGATTTGGGTTCATGGCCATGTCTTGAAGGTGCAAAAGTAATGAATCGCCATTCTCAAAGAGTGGGTACAATAAATGGCATCATCTTAGAGTGTGAACAATAATGTGTGTTAAAGAGTTGTGCTATTACTCCCACTACAAGTGGCGATGGCATCACTAGAGAGGCTAAATTAAAATGATGATTAGAGAAAAAAAGAAGAAAAGTGTCCTAATATTTGAGGAAGAGTCGAGGAAACAAGAGGATAAGGTGAGGGATAATTTGGCTATTGCCTCATTTGATGATTTGATCAACTTAATAAAACTTAAAAGGTAGATCTTCTTGTATCTAATCAATTATAAAGACGATATACTAATAAGTGTTCCATGATACTAGATAGTCTTGGTTGACTTGCAGGCTTCTTCCGAGCATAGTTGCAAACTAATTGACATGAAAGAAAATCAACCAAGCAAACTCAAAATTAAAATTTGATATGACATATATGTTTATCCGGATGAAGAGGGCATAGCCAAGGGTATAACTCCTTATCCATATAAGTATGTTAATCAATAGATAGATGATAGACCTGGGGATGATGATTTTGTAGATATTGACATAGATATGAAACATGTAATTGGTGATGAGAGTGATGCATCCAATGATGGAGGGGAGTCAAGAGGGAAGAGAAGTAAAAAGACAAATACTAAGATTGTGTTAAAGGTTGGCCAATTGTTCAAAAATATGTATCTATAAGAAAAATCTTCAAAAAATTTGATGCATTAAAATAATAGGAAAAAGGCAAAAAAAATGAGTCGTCCAAGGATGTGATTAGAAGACTCCTGAATAAGATTTAATGGACTTATCTTTAAAATAATAAGCTCAACAACATACATTGTTGCTCAAGGGCTTACCTAATAAGGTTGTCATATACCAATTGATTGATGCAGATAGAAAGCAATTGTATGTAGATCCTAACAAGAAGTTTGAATTAATAGGACATTAATTACATTAGAAAAGTAGTTGTATGTAGATCCTAACAAGAAGTATGAATTAATAAGACATTAATTACATGAATTACAAAAATACTGCATTTAAGTTAATAACATTAAATTATGAAGGGTTAAAATAAAAGCAAAGAAAAAAAATAGTAATTAGACTATATCCATTATAAGGGAGAAGTAGAGTAAATTGAACAAGATGAGTATAAGTTCTTTGGACTTATCCTTTATTGATCACCTCTGTAATAGAGTCTTGTCTTGACAAACAAGAAGTCCCTTCATCGATAAGAGCAAGATTTATTTATAGTGAAAGTATTGGTTGGAGGCAATGTTGAGGTAGAAGGTGATTTATAGGCCACACAACTGGGGCAAGAATTATAGAGTCCACATGATAATATAGGATGCAATCATGTGATTGGTGACAACCAATGGACAATCAAATAATTGAGTGACAATTGAATCCCAAGAGCAATGTGGGAAATGACATGCTCCAACAATGTGGGTTCATGGCCCACATGTCCTTAAGGTGCAAAAGTAATGAATCATCATTCTTGTAAGGAGTGGAACAATGAAGTGTGTATGAAAAATGTGTGGGTACTTCCACAAGAAGTGGTCACATGGCATCACTAGAGGCTAAATTAAAGAAAAAATTAGAGGCATGTAGAAGAGGAAAAGAAGTATCCTAATATTCAAGATTGAATCGATTGAGATTTGAGGATAAAAGAGGATGAGGTGAGAAATGATTTGGCTAAGGCCTCATTTGATGATTTGATCGACTTTAAGCCGAAAGTGAACTTGATGGTAAACCTTCTAATATTTGATCAATTAAAAAGACAATACACTAATAAGTGTTCCATGAGACTGGATATTCTTGGTTGACTTGCAAGCCTCTTCCAAACATAGTTGAAATCTGATTGACATGAAAGAAGATTAACCAAGCCAAATTTAAAATTAGAAGTGACATATAAGTAATCAGATGAAGCAAGTATAGCCAAGTGTACAACTCCTTACCCATTAATCAACAGATAGATGATAGGCCAGGGGATGATGATTTTGAAGGTATTGACATAGATATGGAACATGTAATTGGTGGCGAGAGTGATGCATCCAATAATCGAGGGGAGTCAAAGAGGAAAGAGAAGTACTAAAAGAAAATGAGTCCCTACCAAGACACTAATGATGCTAAGATTGTGTTAAAGGTTGATCAATTATTTGAAGATACGGCCATATAAGAAAAGTCTTTAGAAGATTTGAATGTTATGATCAAGATATGTACACTTAGAATACTCACTAGAGTAAGGTACTAGTTGCAAATTATATCAATCTCCTGAATGGTATAACAAATTTTATTATTATTTATTTAATTGGAGCACCAAGGAGGGGATTTTTGTAGGATGTAGATCAATATTATGCATTCATAAATATTATCTAAAATGACTTTGTGGGGGATAATTACTATATCCATTTTCCTTATGGCATTGAGCTGAAATGTAAATCATGTCCTTGTACGAGGATTAGATGAGACCATTGCTTAATTGTTCCAATGTGTCAAACAAGGATATTGATGTACACATTCAATAGCCTTAAGAAAGATTCTTAAACAAAACGAGGAAGCTCTTGCAATGCCTATTGATAATAGCGATAAAGGAAATCATTCTCAATATAATATCGCTTCACTACCAACCGCATTTCATCAATCTGCAACATTCAAGGATGTAAAGCATCGAACCATCAATGGCACGCTCATAACAAACCGGGTTGTGTGCATATTCACATATAAATACCACACTGTATATGTAAAACTGGGTGAATAAATCATTGACATTTACTGAATTTTTAGTTATTCTTTCAATCTTCTTTTCTGTATTTCTCTATTCTTCTAAGTTTCTCGCCTCCTTCAGCTACGGCTTACCCGAACTAAGTGTTTGACAACAAAATGGCTACACAAAGCTATGAGGAGGCGTATGAGTGGTTATCACATTTCAAAAAGACAAACGAGGTTTAAGTTTGACATTGTTTAAATATAGTTAAGTAGATCAAGTGAGAAATAATCTAATGTTCTAACAATTGGATTATATAAATCTAAGCAAACCCATGACAACCTTCTACGAACGTGAGATTGAAGGTAATGGGAAAGTTCGACTATTTAAGGAACAAGACAATAAAGATGACCGCACATAACTCTGAAAGCAAGGCAAGCAACAAGAAAGATGCATTGTGGATGAGAGTTGCCTTACTAGTCAAAAAAGAATTCAAACTTTTGATAAAAGGCACGTGTTTTTAGTTACTTATTAATATGTCATGAGAAAATTAATCTGCTTAACCATGTATCTTGACATAAACATTTGAATAACAAAATTTCATGATCAACTTTGGGACCATCCAAATTCCATTTTCAGCAAACTTATAGTTAAAATTGAAATTTCATTAAAGCAGACTTGATAACACCAAAAGTGCGATGATCTAAGTCTAAATGGACCTAAATCATGCACTTATAAGTACAATTAGAAGCTTCATAAGAACATTTAAGGAATCAAGTCAAATTTATAGCAAAAATAAGAATCTCAAATTGAAAAATTCAACAATCCCTATATATTTTGAAGGCATTAAAATGCCCAAAGAATGTTGTATGAACAAGGGGAACAATATGGACCATTTGAAGAAGTATTATGATTTCTACTTAAAATGATCAAACATTCCTCCAAAAATATATATACACAACTTCTACACATTCAAGAGGCTAAGATGAGCCCATAAGAAGAATTCCATATAAGAGAATTGATAACTCTATTTATCAGCATATGATGCCCATAAAGCTGACGTCAACCATCAAATTAATGTTGACAGTCATCATTGTTGACAAAGACGGCATCCATCATCGCCAACAAATATAAAGCACATCATTAACACTAGCATTGATGTCACCATCTCTACCAAGATTGATGCACCATTCTTGATCATTGCTTTCATACTATATGGAGAAATAATTGAGCAAATTAAAAATAATCTCCTGATGACATTTCTAACACTCCAAGGCTCCTCCTACATTGGATATAAAAGTCATATTTCATAGTTCGTGTCTACTATATTATATAAACATATTTTTAAAATTAAGAGGAATTCACACTAGGTGAATCATTTTAGCTAGGTCGGAACTCATGATTTTTCCCCTTCATAGGTTTCTTACATCAAAAATCTCATGTCTCCTATGAGCTACAGCTTAATTTATCCATGTGAGTAGGCTTTCATATAATACTAAGATGATAAACTTTATCCATCACCATGAATATTATACAAAAATATCTCATGAGAACCAAGTCAATTTTTTAAGACAACACATAAAACTTGAAAAGGATAGTAGATGTCTTAGATCTTAAGATTCATTAAAATGATACAAGTTAAAGCACAATATAAGAAGAATAGCCTAAATGCGAATTAAAAGGTCGATGCTTATCATGGATTATCCACAAAATAATAGAAATCTTGTCCCATCTCCTACCAAAATCACAATGCATAAAGAAAGATGGTTCTTATTTAGACCCACGAGAAGACCAACTTAAAATAGACAACCCAAAGATATGAGTAGAGGTAGAAGAGATCCTCACAAGAATGATGATGACTTTAATTTCATGAGACTTGAAGTTGAAACTCTCATTTTGATTTCACCCATGATGCCACTAGATTCTTAGATTGGTTAGTCTAGATGATTGACATCTTTGACCGATATATGACTATCAAAGAGTTGTCTTGTCAAAAGTGATCATATACTAAAATGGACCAAAACTTTAGCCAAAGAACAAAATTTAGAATGGTCCACCATCACTTGGATTAAAGTGAATAAGATGTTAAAACTAAACACTATATTAGCATCGACAAGAAAGTGTATGGGTGATTATTAACTTTAAGGCAAGGTGTCTTGAATTAAATATCTAAACGCTTTGCCTTGAGTTTTCTTAGTCATTGATTCCTCAAGGTGACCCCATCTCTTTCTTTTAGCTGATTGACATCTTTGACCGATATATAATGGATGACTATCAAAGAGTTGTCTTTGTCAAAATGAAATTGACTATACTAAAATTTATTGGACCAAAACTTTAGCCAAAGAACAAAAATTTAGAATGGTCCACCATCACTTGATTAAAGTGAATAAGATGTTAAAAACTAAACACTATATTAGTATGCCGACAAGAAAGTGTATGGGTGATTATTAACTTTAAGGCAATGTGTCTCTATAGAATTAAATATCTAAACACCTTTGCCTTGAGTTTTTTTAGTCATTGGATTCCTCAAGGTGTTAGACCCCATCTCTTTCTTTAGCAAGCCTAATCATTCTTGCTTTACATTACTAATATATTAAACATTATCTTATTAAGTGATTAATGGTTTGATAGCAAAAAATTGTATTGGAAGCCACTAGTCACCTACTTATGGTCGGACAATATCATGTTACTTGTCTAAAGTTCTTTGAAGCAATTGAGATTGTAGTTGTCACTAGTTACCAAATTCTATGATTCATTCAACTAGATCACAAGCTACTAACAATCATAGTAAAATATTGATCCTCACAAATAAATACATTTCAAATATTAGGTGGAGATATGACTTTTACCCTGGGATGTAGCATGGAAATAGATAGACACACTTGTGGGCTATAAAATTATTTGTGTTGGCTTGTGATGTCCCTCATGATCATATTGTTGTACATGAGATTCTCAGATCACATCAATAATGAGGCTTGCAAAAGATGAAAGAAAGGTGGAAGTCATGATATGTATGAGTTCCTACTAGCAGAAATCATACAATTGTTTCACAAAATTTATAATAATGAAGCTTCTTGTGACCAACTTAATACACAAAAATATTTTGAATGTGTTATATTTTCTTCTATTAATAGTGGATTCCTTTACAGCTTGTGCATGCCTAAAGTTATATTTTGAATGAAACTTCTGTGTTCTTTGCCAAGAAGTGTGTTTAAAACATCAAATGTTAGTTTGATGCCATAAGTGCATACCACAAGAAAAATACACAAAAATTATTGGTACATGAACAAAAGGTTTATTTCTTGAGAATTTTATTATCTTCAATGGTGCATGCTGATAACATTTGTAAAAGCTATTCTTGAACCTCAGTGCTCAAGAAGAAGAGAAGTTATGCTTGTTATGATGTTCTTGTCTACAAGATAATATTAATAACCAAATTAGGGGCCTACATGAAATATTGAAAGCTTTCTAGCGGAATGAATGAATATGAAGAGAGCTAGAGGGCACTTTCGTGACTAGAGACATCCAAAGATTCAACTAAAAGTCATGGTCATGTGATTTGACATAAAACTATTTTAAATGATGATACAGTATAACATATAGACCATTTCAAAGATTTGAAATTAAGTTGGAGAATGTGGGATCGGAAAATTTACCAATTTCTTTCAAAAAAAAAAGAAAGAAAAGAGTAATTGTAATTTCGTAAGAGATGAATAAGATAAGGTACTACCAGAGATTTCGCTCTCATTTGGTGAGAACTTTTATATCTGGTTGTGTTTCCTATACAGTTATATAATATTCTCCAAGAGAAGATTTTGATTAATTAATAATGAATCGTTAAATAACGAGTATATAATCAGTAGTGAGTGGAGTTTAACTTATGAAATTTATTATTTTAATTTAAAACTTTTGTGGGGAACGATGACGCCCATCTAGATCCCATGGTTCGTCTGGGTGCTGGTCTCGTGGTCGAGAGGAGGTAGTGACAACTGACTAAAGGATCCTTATCAAGAACACATGGGTTACGCCGTCAAGGTGTCCTTAGACTTGGAGTTGTTTGGGGACAAATATTCACCTATTAACATAGGCTTTTGCCCAACCAAATACATTCTACATTTCACGTCAAAGAGCAAAGTTAGGAAAAACATACTCAGCGCCATGTAATTTTAAATGCTTATATCACAACCACCCTGGCCGAGGCTCACTAACCAATTTTTTAATAGCCATATCAAAACCATGACAGAGTGACCTGCCATGTCCTACCGCTTTAAATATTTGAGAAGATAATTATGCATTGATTTGACATCGCTTTTGTGAGCAAAATATTTCTTAAATTGTCATCCCAAGACAAACAATCATGGAGTGGATTGATTTTAAGTTTTAATTTAAATAATTAATTTCATTTTTTCTATTTTTTGTTATTTTGAATTTTATCATTTTGATTAATTTATATTTGAATATGTGATCATTTATCATCAAATTTTAATTATAATTACCTTCTCGATTATAGCTAATATCAATTGATACTCTGCTACGTCCGATTTTCTGAGGATCGAGTCTTAATTCATGTCGAAGATAATCTTTCAAACCTTTCCATTCTAGTTTGAATATGACGCTCTTTTCTTCCTTTGAATTTGTAAGTCGCCGATTGTATCTTGTATTATATGACGTAATTTATATTATTAATTTGAAATTTTATAATATCAAATTTTAGATTTTGTTAACTCGCACCCAAATCAGCACAAATCGGAAGATAAAGATCGCTCACCAGATACCTTTAATAATTACTTCAAATACGCATATGAAATATCGTCTTTGAAAATTGCATTTACAAGATATCTAATGAAGTTTATTATCAAATTTTAACTTTTGAGTTTTGTTAACCGACCGCATCAAATAAAGTATAAGATTCGCTCTTTTATATTTGACTTAATAATTACCAATACGATATTTGTTTTGAATATTTGTTAGAATGTAAGTTGGAGTTCATGTCAAATTTTGATTTTTGAGTTTTGTTAACCTGCACCCCAAGACCAAACCGAAAGATAAAGATCTGTTTCAGATTTATCTTACTGCATGTCTAATATTTGAACATTTCAACATACATACAGATCTGTTTCTTTTTAAAATATTGTATGACATTAAATGTCATTGAAATGAAAAGATTAATTTTTTGATTTTTTGAGTTTCTAACTAACCCTCTAAGACCAAAGAAATATAACATCTTATTTGAGCTAAAACCCCTTTATGTCATAAATCAACAAGGGTATATAAATTATTGAAGTCATCGATCAAATGTAAGGACCAAACATGGGACTTAGCTTTCGTTGAGAATATGATGATATTATTTTGGCCCAAAACCCCTTTATGCACAAATCAGAAGGTAGTGAAATAAATTATGTTGAAAGCCTATTTGATCAAATGTAGGTAATAGACCAAACGTAGACTTAGCCTTTTCATTGGAAATATGATATGATATTATTTTTTAAAACCCCTTTATGTCACAAATCAAGGTAAAAATAAATAAATTATGTTTATTTGATCAAATGGTAATGTAACGACTTAGCTTCATCGGAAAATACGATATTATTTTGGCTAAAACTCCCTTTATGTCACAATCAAGAAGGTATGGATTTAAATAATCTATTTTGGAGGTCTATTGAATCAATCATGAAGTGATGGATCTAAAATAGATATAAGATTTGTTTTGCCAAAAATCCTTTCCTCATGTAACAAATCAAGAAAGAAGATGAAATAAATCATTTTGAAGCCCATATGATCAAATATAAGGTAATGGCCTAAAAATTGACTGATTAACCCTTTCTACAATCAACAAACATAAAGCAATGAAATAAATCATTTTTTTTTGGAGCCATACGAGCAATCACCCATAGCATGTTTCTCTTGAAAGAGGAGAATACAAATATGAGGACGTATGTCATTTAAAAGAGAGTGGATTAATTAAAATCCACCTCCTTCACGCAGTTCTCATGACAAGTGGACAAATACTCATTAAATTTGTCAAGAAGATATAAAAGAGTTTATTTTCCTTTCAAAGAAGTGATAAAAGAAGCATTATTACGTCCATACGTGTAATGCGATACGATTGACAAATGACATTAAATTAGATGATTTCAGACGATTGATAACAAAGACCACGCGAGAATGTCTATAAATAAGAGGGGATTTCCTTTCAATAAAATACCTACATTTCTACTCTCCTTTTCTCCCCTTATACCACAAGCTTTCAATCGCATAAAGGGTTAAGTTGTGCCACATACTTGTGAGTTTCTTTCTAACTCAACAATTTTTGATATCTTCGATATATGTCGTCATATAGATTTAATTTATTTCATATGTGTTTCAAGTCTTCACTACCTCATATATGTATGTAAATCGTGGTGGAAGATTTTGGTGCTCAATCAAGTTTGGTCATGTTCAATCATTGAACATGAGTGTTTTAGATCAATGCCAATCAATTTGATATATGATGGGTTTTGGAAAGTTTAGGTTTCATTTGAGCTAAAGGTTGACTTAGTCAAAGGACCAAATTGACTTGGTTTGACCTAATTGATTGCAATTGATCATCTGAGGGTGATCAACAATCATGGTGGAAGATTTTGGTGAGCTTGGTTCAACCCAATTTGGGTTGGATCAAAAGTTTGTTCAAATGGGTCCTTTAGGTTAGGGTCAAGTGGACCTAAGTTGGTCAATTAGTTTGATTTTGGCTTGATTTAGGTTTAGTGGGATTTATATGTGAACCTAGGATTGAAATATAAATCTAACTACAATCAATTTGGAGTTCAATAGATTTTGTCTAAAAGTTTCAAGTCAAAAAAGGCTAAGTTAGGCTTAACTTGGGTTGACTTGAATTTGGTTTGATGATTATAGGTTTCTTTTATATTTGGATAGACTATTGAAGGAATGATTGATTCAAGAGAAAACCCATTAGTTTTGACTTGATCTAGATAGAATTTGGCTAAGTCCAAAGAATTAGCTTAAATGGCTTAGATTGGGTATGGATTTGATTTTGGATATAATTTTGGTCATTTGAATTTGGATTTCATTTATATTTGTGAATAGAAATAAAGGAACAATTGATTTATAAGAAAATTGATTGAGTTTATATTAGTTTAATGGTTAATTTGGTTAAGTGCATAGAGGTAAGTCCATTTGGCTTAAAAAGGGGGTTTTGGTTCGGTTTGATTTAGTTTGATTTAGTTTTGATCATTTGGATATGGATTTAATTTATATTTGTGAATATAAATGAAGTAATAATTTATTTATAAAGAAATCAATTGAATTTGATTTGATTTAAAGGGGGTTTTAGAAAAGCTTATGAAGGTGGTTCATATGGTCTTAGGATTTGAATTTGATTTTGGGTTTCAATCATTTGGAGTCAAATTTGGAATTAGATTTGGAATTTTAATTTAAATTTTAGTTTTGGTTTTAGATTTGAATCTGAGTTTGATTTGAGAAGGTGTATATGGAGTGGGTTTAGTATAGTGGTGATTTTCTTAAGTCCAAGGTATTCTAATCTACGATTAACCCTTCTTCAAGTAAAGGTTAAGTGTTCACCTAATCACTAAGTATCTTATGACTAAGGAGGCCTTAATTTCTAAGAGAACTAAGAAGAAGGTTGAGAGCTAAAAGTGAGGTTAACACAATGTTTCTTGGATAATTGGCTTCAACAGGATTAAGACAGATAAGTAGAGAGCATTCTCTTTCCTTCATCATGGCCAATAAACCGCTCGAGTCATTTAATGCAGCAATGTAGAGGATGAATGGCTTGCCCGGGATAGGGGCTACTAGAACTGATAGTGTCATCAGATAGTGCTTGATGTCATCAAATGCATGCTGACACTTATCATCTCACTTCAACTTGGCATCCTTTTTGACAACTATTGAAAATGGTTGGCATCTTCCTGATAAGTTGGATATGAAGCATCTTAGATACACCAACTGCCCTTGAAATGATCTGAGTTGAGTTAAACTTTTAAGGGTGACATTTCTAGTATCACTTTGATCTTCCTAGATCGATCTTGATTCCCTAACAACAAACCTAAAGAACATTCTCAAGCTACCCAAATGCACACTTCGGGGTTCATTTTGAGGTTAAATTTCCTTAACTGTTTGAAAACTACTCTCAAGTCAAAGAGGTAGTTTTCCTTTCCTTTACTTTTGACTACGAGATCATCGACATAACACTCGACTTGATGATGAATTAGTTCATTGAAGATTCAAGCCATAGCCCACTAATATGTAGCATCGACGTTTTTAAGGCCAAAAGGCATGGCCTTATAGCAATATATTCCAATCAGGGTTCAAAAGATAGTATTTTTCTCATCTTCAAGGCCCATCTTTATTTGGTTGTATTCATATGGGCCATCCATGAAGAAGAAAATTGTATGAGATGAGGCAATGTCCACCATCGCCTCGATATTGTAGTAGAATTCATCTTGACATGCCTTATTTAGATCCCTCAAGTTGACACATATGTGAATTTGGCCATTCTTTTCTTAATTAGGATGACACCGCCAACCAAGATATTTTCTTCTTGATGAAACCAAAGATCGATCAATTTCTTGACTTAAATGATCTATTATTCAATCTAATCGCATCTAGGAGCTTGCTTGATAGTTAGCAATGTTGTATTGCTAATTCATGGACTACATCAAGGGACACCATTCTCTTCATAACTCCATGCAAGCGGCCCTTAAATTCACCAATACCTAACTAAATCATTAGTTTTAGTTTGGTTCAACAAAGAATTGATGTATGTTGGGCATGGATTTTCTTCAGTCCCTAAGTTGATTTCTTTGAGTTCATCATTGGTTTATTTAATTTTTTTTCTTCAAACTCTGGTGGTGCATCCTTGACTTGAGAATTATCTAGAGCATCTGAAGTTTTTAAGCACACCTCCTCATATGAGTTAATGTGATTTGAAAAGAACCAATCAAATTCCAAATGATTGGTGATGACTAAGCTATAATCATCATCATTGACTGGACACCCTATGTTGAATCCTGGCCCCTAGTCTTGATTGAGAATTCAGATTTGTTGTCCCATAACCTCAAGTAATCGACCTATGTTTAGACCAAGTATGTGGATTAATCCCTTCTTTTCTAGATTAAGAACATAAAGCGATTATCAATCAAAAGATAATTGTATTAAATCTTTATATGAATCATCCTCAAGTTCTACATTAACTTCTTGACTTGAGGATGATGTCCCAGAAAGAACCTCTGAGTCTTCACATCTATGGATGACTTAGGGGCTTCCTTAACTACCAAACCCTCAGCTTTTTTTAGAAAAGTGGGGTAGAGCTAAAGTTACTAACTGATGTCTGACTATTTCACATATAGACTTGGATACATTCATGCTTTGCTTTGGAGCCTGGTCTTCATCACTATAAGGCTCAAGTGTCACCTCGAAAGGAATCTATTACTAAGAAGAGCTGGCTGGTGTGCTAACCATATAAAATTCATCCTCTGAACTAGATTCTAAGTCTACATGGATAACAGCTATACTCCTGATAGCTGGGACATATCTTCTATTAGATGGCCAATACGGAGGTCTTCCATCTCTGGGGTTGCCTCTAAATCTACCTCTTCCTCGGCCTAGTGGAGGTCGGGTCATCCCACATGTTCGAATGGAGTAAATGGATGAAATCTCATTAGGCTCAGTTCTTCCTCCAAGTCTATTTCTCGCCCCTTTTATTTTAATCTTATTTTCTTTTTTTCTTTTTTCCTTATTTTCTTTTCTTTTTCTTTTCTTTTCTTTTTTCTTTCTTTTCTTTTTCTTTTTTCTTTATTTTTGAGCTTTGGCCAAGTTTGCAAGAATAGACTTATTGATTTTGAGGGAGGTAGTAGGTTGCATCCTCATATATGCCAGTGAACTGTAAATGACTTGAGATCTCCTTTAACACAGTACTTAATCCCACCTCTCATGAACTTGATGCACTGGTGCAAAAAGGATGGCACCATATTGTTCTCATGTATCCATGATCTCCCTATCAAAGAATTGAAAGATGTATCTGAATATATAATGTGAAACTTGGCTTCAGTCTTCTACTTATCAATCTCCATTGGCAACACTATAGAGCCTACAACCCTCTCACCTTGCTCATTGAATCCTTTCAACATCATCCTCTCTGAATTGAGTTGGAGATGTCAATCCTCACTAAAAGGGTCTTTAAACTCATAATGTTGACTGCTACACATGGGTCAACCAACACTTTGGATAGCCTGAATTTACCCATGTCCACTGTTATGTAGAGGGGACAGTTTATGTCTGATCATCCATAAAAACAAGTCTTCATCACTGTAAGTGACTCCTAGGACATCCTTTGAATAGTGAGCCTCCTCTCTAGTAGAGGTTAGCTGAGCTAAGCAAATCTCATTATCAAGTAGAGCCTTGACAAGAGATTTTCTCATCTCTTTGGATAAGATGAGAGCGTCATATATAATTAACTTAGCTGGCAGCTTTCTAAGGTGGGCAAGGATGTTGTAATAAACTCTGGGCTGGTCCTCCATAAGCATATCAATTGGTGGAGCATCCTATGGAGGGACTATTTTCTCACTAGAACTAACGACTTACTTACCCTTATCCTAAGGTACTACTCTAGGAGGTAGAACTTTGCCACTGCGTAGGTTGACTTCAGTGACTTCATGTGACAAGTTGGAGGAAAGTTCTACTTGCTCGTCGGGTATACCTAAAGCTTCTCCTATGGGACCCTCGGAGTCAGATGACTCCAAGTCAATCTCAATGGGTGAACCTGATTGATCCAAAAAAGGAAAGTTTGATTCTGAATCAAAAGAGAAGGGATCAGAAATATTAGAGCTATTATTATTTTCTATACTTAGAGAACTTTCAATAGGAATAAAATCAAGAGCATCGAAATGGACAAGATGTAAGTGGAATCTACTTTCTTCATTGATTTCTTTTAGTATACATACAGAAATCAAATAAAGTAAGGGGGTTAAGGGTCTGTCCACGATACAACACTCTTGTCGAAAGAAGAACTAGATGAAGTAGTAGCTGCAATAATGGAGGGATTGATAGACTTGGTCAATGGTTACGCTACTGAACTATCCCGGGCAAGTGTGGACTGCTGATGTTGGTGTTGAGCTCTCACCTTCCCCGAGTTATCTTTGGCAACTTACAAACCTTCCTTGATGTTGGAGGTTTGAGTTTGGCACCTGCAAGGAGAGTTTCTTGATCATAGAAATAATCTTTTTAGAGATTCGGGATAAGAAAATATCTCAACCTTCTTTTATCTTGAGAGGATGACATGTATCCCCAAGGATTACCCTAATAGAACTAGATGGTTATTCTAATAAGTAATCCTTAGGGATAATTATGGCATTCAACTTGTAGCTGTGCTCAAGACAATCCTTGAAGGTGATCCCCAAGACATGGCCTAACATAAGTGGTAGGGCGATCATCGCTCTTGCCCACTTCCTCCTTTTCTTCTCATAGTTGAAAAAAGTTTTTTTTAAGAGGTTCTTAAAGATCTTCTGACCCCTCTTGAATGAATAGGGCTTGTTTAACTTGTCCCAAAGAATAGGTGGAAAATAGTGCCTAGAAGGGGATGATTAAGGAGGTGGTGGTGATGGCCAGGGTGGACTGTGGTGACTGCATGATGTGGTAGTGGTAAGGTGGTGGATGTGAAGGCTATTGAGCTCTAGGTCTCTCAAACTGAACTCTAACTAGCTGCTTCCCCCTATCAACTGACACCACTGTTATTGATTTCTTCTCAAAATCTTCTTGCAGTTTAGGCTTGGATGACTGGTCTTGAAAAGGTAACTATTTGGCTTCTCCTTATAGACTAGCTGCCTTGTTGATTAGCTTTTCAAAGGTTTTGATATAAATCCCTTGAGCTTGAAAGTAATCGGGCCATGTATATTCTTAAGAAGAATTTATATGGCATGCTGTTTAGACATCTGCGGTTCACATTTCATACTCAGGTTTCGCCACCTAAGAATATAATCAATGAGGGACTCACTGGGGTTTTGTTATGCTATAACAAGATATCCCATAGTCACTCTTTGCTAAGCTCTAGCAAACCTCTTAATGAAGAGTTGCTCAACTCAAAGAAATTTATCGAACCATTGAATTGATACCAATGAATCAAAGACCGTTAATGAATAAGTGAAAGAGAAGTGCATCGCTACCGCATTGCAACAAAAGCTCTAAAGTGCTATAGTTCCGATTTCCACCATCAAAGATCTTGAAAGAAGGTGCCACAAACCCTTTGGGATACTAAACTATATCAAATTTCTCAGGTAGGTCTACCTTTGGGATGGGTACCGGCTTGCCAACGCCTCACTTACTATTCCACCATTTGTTTGATGTCCCTCTCGCAGAGGTGCTATCTATGACCTTTCTGGGATACCACCGATCTACTTGAGAGGTACTTGGGGTTCTAAGATATGTAGAAGCTCAGCCTCGGCCTCCATGTCTGGATGTAATGTTGGAGCTTAGTCAAGTGCTAATACTATCACTAAATCTCAACCTTCTTCTCCATCCTATGGATTTGATCATCCATCTATCTAAGTTGTTGGAGGAGGTGTTGTGTTGAATGGATTGCATCATCTTCTTCAACCACGACCTTCCGGCTCGATGGTCTCAGAGGGGAGCTTTGATCGCACCATGTGAACTCCTCTAATCCTCTGAAGATCATGTAAAAGACCCTTCCTCCTCCAGTCGAATGATCATTACCCAGAAGTTGTCTCTTCTCAGTAAAGTAGGCCTCTAAGATGTCATCTAGTGAATGATCTCCTACTCTGTCTGGCTAGACCTAAATAAAGACTCACTGATAGCCAACTATGAAACTATGCTCATCTGAATCTATGCAACTGGATGTCGACTGACACCTCACTAAGAGGATCGACCGCCATGGGAGTATATGTCCCCTCCTCCCTCTACCATCACTATTGGTGGTGACCATGGTGGTGGTGGCATGACCACGATGACTTTGGGTCTCCACTCCTTCTTCTCCATAACTGAAGTGGAGGTTGAATGGGAGAGCTTGACCTCACCTCGAGTGGAGTAGATGGAGTGGGATCCAGGCCATGAGATCACCAATGGGGACTTCCTCTCCCAAATGCAAATCTCAAACCTTGTAGGAATAGGGAAGGAGGGACGGACAGAGATGGTGGATGAATGAAATGATGTGGTAACAACACGCCCTTCTGGAGCTCTCCTTTGGTGGATGAGAACTATATTGTTTGTGAGAGGTCCCCGGGCCACCGATGAGAAATCAATAAGAGGCACGCTTTGCACCTGCTCTCCCTACTATATGGGCTATAACCTGACCTCAAAGGTCTCTCTATGGATCCGGGAACCAAGCTGGGGATCGATCTTAGATCAAATAATGCAGACTTTGAGCACGCAGCTCACCAACCAACAAAGAACTATTCCGAGGCCACATAGGTTTCTTCCTCTGCCATAGTAAGTAGTTGGTGGTGGAGGAGTTGTAGCAATCCTCCCAGATCCACCTCCATCCAACCGGGGGGGTGGAATCTACTACCACCCAAGAAAGGGAGACCTCAGGAGAACCCTCCTCATCAATATATAATGGATACATCCCCCGGCCTCTCTGGTGCTTGTGGCATTGTGTGAGAGAAGTGGTGTGAGCGGAACCTACCAAGGGGAGACTATCTCAGATGCTAAGATAGCCTTCCCTTTGAGGGGACCAAGAGAGAAGGTAACACTCACACTGAGCGAAGAACAATAAGTATATTGAACGCACTATGGTGGACCTCCACGCCTTCCTCTTCGAGAGAGGGAAACCAGGTTGGACTTAACATCAAAGCAGAGGAGTTTCTTGCCGCCACCTCCTATCGACGTGAGGGCTTCCCTCACAGTAATCCTAACCCCAAGCCACCAAAGTAAATTGGGTGGGTGCCTCATCATGGTGAGATTGGCCCCATCCAAGGCCTCTACATCGGAGGGGAAAGAGAAAATAAACTACTGAGCCATAAACACTAACTGGAGATTGAACTAAACCGACTTCGATATCTCATGTGAAAATATAACTAAATCGACTTTAACATATTTTGCCTTCAATCACGATTTTGATTGAATTTTGAATTTGAACCCACACTCAACAAGTTTGAGTATATTATGTGGGGTTCATTGATTTGGAGAGATTTAGAATTTTGAAGAGAGGCTTTGCATTGAATTTTGATTTAGAACCCTCATTCAACAAAGTTGAGTATGTTGAGTGGGGTTCAATCCATCTTAGAGAGATTTTAGAGATGAATTTATTTTGTTCATCCTTTGTTGAAAATTTTGATTTGATAATATTTAGCAAAGATGAGTGAGATTTACATGTTTTGAAAAATAATTTTTTGAAAGCATTTTTGTTATTTATGATGCTTGTTTATCATGTATTTGATTAATATTGATTTGATCATAGGATCTTTACTTAGAGAATTTAGGTATGCTAAGTCATTTTGATGTATTCTGATTTGATTTTTGAAAGTGAGATTCTTACCTAACCAATGTGGTATGTTAAGTAAGATCCAAAATATTTGACCTTTTGTTTTGATTTGAAAGTGAAACCCATACTTAACAATTTTTTTATGTTAAGCAAGGCTCAAGTGTGTTTGTTGCTTTGATTTGAAGATAGGGCTCTTACTTAACAAATGTGGTATGTTAAGTAAGGTACAAAAATGTGTTTGATTTTAATTCGAAAGTGGGATTCTTACCTAACAAATGTGGTATGATAAGTAAGGGTGACTTGGTATTTGTTTCATTTTGAAAGAGGTGAACTCTCATTTAACAAATGTGGTATATTAAATGGAGTACAATTTGATTTTCATGATGTTGTTTGATTTTATAAAAGGGAAATTCTCATTTGACAACTTTGAGTACATCAAATGGAATTCAATTGTGTTTAATTTATTTGTGATATGAAAAAGAGAACTCTCCTTAGCAAATGTGGGTATGTTAAGCAGAGTCCAATTTGTTTTATTTTTTTTTAAGGGAAATTCTCATTTGACAAGTTTGGGTGTGTCAAATGGAATTTAAATGTGCATTGATTTTTTCATAATTTTGAAAGAAGGCACTCTACTTAGCAAATGTGATTATTCTAAGTAGGATCCAATTTATTTTGATTTTTGAAAAAGGGGAACTCCACATAGCAATTTTAGGTATACTAAATGGAGTTCAATTATTTGTGTGCAATTGCTTTTGAAAATAGAACTCTCATTTGGCAAATTTGGATATATCAAATGAGATTCAAAATATATATCTTGACTGTGTGTGATATTGCTTTTGAAAGAGGGAACTCTTAACAAATTTGTATGTTAAGTGAGGTTCAATTATATGTTGATTTTGATTTTATTTTGATTTTAAAATGGAATTCCATTTAACAAATTTGAGTATGTTAAATGGTAATTGATTTTATTTTAAGAAATGTGTTTTTTGAAAATATTTCAAAGGGATTTTGATGATTGTAAATTTGATTTTGATTTTTGAAAGAGAACCCTCATTTAACAAATTTAGGAATATTAAATGAGGTTTGATTATCTTTTATTTTAAAGAGATTTGAAAAATTTTATGTTTTTGCAAACTTCACGTGGAGTGAATTTAAAAATTATTTTGTTTAGGAAAAGTGCTTTTAAAAATATTTTGCAAAAGACTTTATTTGTTTGAGTTTGAGTTTTCTTAAATGTGGGATAAACCTTACCTCACCAAGCTAGTGGTAAAGATGTTCAAAATTTTGTATTTTTTCATCTCCTTTATTTAGTTAATTTGTTTTTACCTATTGGGGACTAGATTTTAAGACTACACTGAGTGAGGTCCTAAAACCTAAGCGATATTTGTTTTGCTTAAGGATGAAATAAGCTAAGTGCCAATGGAAAGAAAGATAGATTATTTTATAAAAATATAAGTCTACTATCGATGCTTAGAGACAATAATTATCTATTATAGATGGAGAGAGAAACTTTTATCCCCAACAAAGTTTCCAGAAAAACCTGTGGTGTTTATTTTCGATATGTATATGGGGACACCACTGAACTAAGAGTATTTATTGTGACATGAAGATGATGTACTATCTCAAAAGATAGACATCTCCTTCATAACCTAATCACCTAATAAGGACTCTAAGGCATGATGGGTCTTCAATATAGGAATTTTTCTCCTACTTTACAAAAAGTAAAGTAAGGTTTATTTTAAGCGGTCTATTAAGTTCTATGAGACAAGACCATAGTTAATTACATCCTAAGTAATGAATTCTTAAGAATACTCTTGATTAAAGTACAATTATTCTCCAAAGATTTCAAGGCTGTAATTATCAATAAATTGGTTATGGTGAGATTGTTCAAGAAGAAGACTTATTTTAAGCCAAAGAGAATAAGTAGGAAATTCTCATGATACTAGGAAACTTAATGAGCATTTCAATCTATCCATGGGCTTTATGTATTTAAAAATTGAAGAAATATTTGTTTGAGTAGAAATCTTATTAGATTGTGCTTATAATCCATCAATACAAGATTATGGAAATGACTAAGGTGAGGATTTATACTTGTAGCTCACAAAAGTAGCTACCTATCCTAAATCTAAGGAGTTTTAGCATAAGCTAAACCATGACCTAAATCTAAGCAAATATGGGTATAAGGTTTACTCCACAAGAGAGAGTAAACTACAAGCTTACAATGCCTGAGGGGCTAACACCTCCTATGATTCAAAACCATGTAGTCTGGTCTTATGAAAGTGCAAGATAGTTGAGCTATTATTTAATTTGAAAGAGACTAAAGTAAAACTCCCAAAGAGACTAAGCATGAGTAACATGACTTATATACAAAATATTTTCAATTTTATTTCATTTTGAATATCTTTGACAAAGGCTTGGGATTTTATGCCTAAATGTATGAAAAAAATGTTATTCCAAATGAGAAGAGGGTGTTCTTCCCTCATCAGGCAAGGATGGAGATCCTATTCAAGGAAGAAGGAATATGATATGATGTGAGATATTCAACATACTA
The DNA here is from genome assembly GCA_021442155.1 of Cymbidium sinense. NCBI lineage: Eukaryota > Viridiplantae > Streptophyta > Magnoliopsida > Asparagales > Orchidaceae > Cymbidium > Cymbidium sinense. Next base: position 17,525 of record JAKCPB010002119.1, on the reverse strand, counting down.
AGGGGTTGCTAAATCTTTTAATTATCTTTAGTGCCTAAGCTTTATGGTGAGGTTATGAATTATTTAAAATTTAATTATGAGTGATTGGGTAGAAAATTTAATTTTATCCTAAGAGCCTAATCGCATCCGCACACACATTAAACCATCAAACATATAAGAAACTAAGAAAAGTATTTATAATGCACAATTTAAACACAACATCAATTTTATAAACTACACAAAAGAATAAAAGGTAAGTGTGGTAGGTTTCACATACACCCAAAGAAAAAATGGGAATGAGCTCTACTTATACAAACCCATATATAAAAGAATAATTATAATTATAAATAATAAGTGTATGGGGTGTCTTGTCTTTATTCTTCATGTCTCCTTCATTTCTTCATGTGTTGCTCCTTTTAATGTGGTGGGCTTCAAGGCATCACATGGCACCCCAAGACTAAGCCTTCTAGCCAATGCTCATCCTAAACCCCCATAACACTAATCCTAATAACTAATTACAAAAATAAAAAATAGTAAATCTAACTAAACTACAAAATAAGTGTTATCTAAACACACATATAACCCAACATATATATTTATAATTTGGACTTATACACGCAAAGCCCACTTGTCCTAACTTGGATTATGCTTAGGCTTAAGCAACCTAAAAGAGAGCATTTATATTTATTTTAAGCAGCCCCTTAAGCATAATCCTCTACATAAATAATTAGCTAATCACCTATCATCATCGCCTATGCATACACCATAATATTCAATCTAAAATATTACATCACGTAATAAAACATACACATCTAACTTAGACTAAAAGTGGTGACTTAATTCTAATGTGTGTTAAGGTGTGTGTGTGGTAAGTCCCAACTAGCATTATTAAGGTTATGATTTTCTAAATGTGAAAGGATGTTTAGACATAAGGTTGATTTCACTTTAAGTGGTTTAATTGATTAAGAATTTTACTTAGTATTTTCTTTTGTCATATACTTAACAACTAAGTGTTATAAAGAGAGGAAAAAATTGCTCTTTCATCCCTATCTTAAGCCACTTTCTAAAGCATGTTAATTTAATTTATTCTCTTTAATGAATGGCTTATTACACATTTTAAATTAAATCTAAGTTTTGGTTCACTTTAAATGATTCCATTCAATATGAAAGGAATCTTAAGATTAATTTGACATACATTCCTTTCCATCACATGCATGCATATTGAATCCTAATCCTAATACATAAATACATTTCTTTGATGCATATTTTATAGAAAATGAGGTTTTCACTCATTATCTAAATGCACACTCAAGTGTATAAAAGTTTTAAGCAAGTACTTTGCCATTATTAACAAGGGGAGTGAGGCAAAAGCCTCCTTAGGGCTACTTAAAATCATGCATCCCCAAAATATCCAGACTAGATATGCCCGCTATTCTTAAATACACATGAATGTACAAATGACTACAAGAATGAAAAATCATGCAAAAGTTGTATCTTTCTTAATTGAATTTATTTATACATGTGAGTTAAAGTTCTATCCAAATTCAAATATAGAAATATGTAAGGATAAATTCAAATAAGTGTTGTGTCTTTTTAAATATACTATACACTTATGAATATTCAAACTTATGCAAATCTATATGTGAATTAAAAAAAGAGAACTCCACATCATATGTTTAAACTAGAACACATGCAAGCTTACATATACTTATGATTAATATCACTCCAAATATTGTAATTGATTTATAAGCTTTTAAAATTAATTTTTGATTTAATAGTGATAATAGCCCACACATATTGTAAATTAAGTTCAACACATGCAAGCTTAACATAAAAAAAAAATCATTTGATTTAAATGGTTTTGAAAAGATGAGTGCATGATTACAAGTGACATACAATATTTAATATGATTGAAATGAAATAAGCAACATAAAACACATGATTTCATTCAACCAAATTAATTTCTAAGGACAATCATATCAAATACAATCATTTAAAATAAACCAAAGTTTATTATTAAGTTAGTTTTAGATGTTTGATTTGATTTAAAGAAGAGAGTGGATTTAATCATTTGCTGCTCCCATATTTGTGAATTGATTTGGTTTAATAGAATGTGATTTAAGTTAATTGTATGGGTTACTTAAGTTGTGATATGCATTAAATCCATTAATTAACCCTTACCTTGGTTGCCTTAAAGTAATTAACCAATTAATTATGGGCCAATATGATATACACATGAGTTAGAATTTAAATCAGCAATGATCCTAAGAAATAAAAGAATTGGCTCATAATTAGTTAATTAAGTTAAGAAACTTAATTATGTACTCTTATAATTCTCCCACACATGTAATTATAATTTTCTTAAGATTTTCTAGTTATTCAACACCCAAGAGTCTACCCAAGAACTTAATTAGATGAGTTCTGGAATGATTATGATATTAATTTGATTAATTAAGCCATTTAATTAATGAATTAAGCCATTAATTTATCTCAAATTAAGTAATTTTCACTCAAATGAAATGAACTTAGGGTAAAAGATTTCAATCTCATTCCCCATGCTCATTCAATTATGCAATGATTAAGTTTAATTAATGGTTTTCTTACTATTTAGCATGTTAATTAATCATCTAATTAATTAAGAAAGTAATTAAGGCTAAGATAACTAATTTCCTAATTAACCGTAAAATAAATCACAAGAAAATTATGGGAGGTTAGGGGGTCATCCCATTAATCAATCTCAAAAAGTTTGTAATTAATTACTTGAGTAATTAGGGAGTAATTAAGCTAATTAAGTTTTCAATCAGGCCCGAATTAAGCCTTCATTACCGTTCAAAATTAATTAAGAATATTTTTATTAAATTCTCCTCTGAAATACCTTCAAAATGAATATTTATTTGCACTATTTATGATTTTTCTATGATTTGTTATGATTTTCTAAAATTTTAGCTAATTTAAATGATTTTTCATAATTTTTATAAAATTATTAATTTATTTTAGCTAAATGAACTTTAGAATGCAATATCTTCCAATTCAGAAAATCTTTCTACTTGAATTTTCTATGGTAAGTGTATTTTATTTCCGCCAATCCCTAGAAATTTCAATCAATCTGATGTGTATTTTTTATATAATTAATAGAATTTTATTTTCACTAAAACCTAATTTAAGCCCAAAATATTCAGTAAAATTTGGGGATTTTAGGTTTGTTGGATTCCTCTTAGAAAGATGAATCTAACTATTCAATGTTTGTAATTTTTCATTAAATATTTTATTTCTATGAATTTTTGAAGTTTTAGATGCTTTAATTAATTTTTAAAATTAGAAAATAGGTGATTTTCCGACTTAAACAAGTGACCACCGCATGGACGCGTGGTGCCACACGGTGCGCTGACAGCGTCAATGGTGTGTGGTACCACGCGACGCATTGGTCGGGCGCGGCGCACAAACGAGCAAAAATAGGGATAAAGATGCACGATTTTGATCAGATCATCGATCGCAGATCGGACGTTCTAGATCGATCTGCACAATCCAAGTGATCTTAGCCACATGATCCATCGATTATAACCATGCGATCTAAGCTTCCCTCACGGAGATCGAATGGCTAGAATGATCGTGGTGGATGACGGACAAAACACTATTCCGAGTGTTTTCATGATTTTGAGCAAAATTTCATCCAAATAGGCTCGATTTCACATCGATTTTCACCAAAACCTTCTAATTCACATGGGGTTATGTAAAATAAAAAAATACAAGGACAATCTAAGGGAAATTTCTAAAGTTGAGCAAAAATTGTCATAAACAAAAGCTCCTAAGAATGACTATGGTTCTTAAAAATTACCTTGTCAGGGATGCTTTCTAGTGCCGGTGATGATCCAAGCAAGCTCTTGAATGTAAGATGAAGCTTCGGAACAAATGTAGCCTTTCGTCTACCCATGGAATGTTGTGTTCGCCAATAGCCACCACCTCCTCCCCAAAATTCACTCAGTTTTAGTGTTTTTAGCTCAAGAGAAGTAAGGAAATGGTTGTTGGTTATTTTGGGGATCTTTTAGAGAGTGAATGAAGGCAGGAGGGAGAGGCTTTAATTCCTTGCCTTTATGGGATGGCCAAAAATCACCATTAAAGGTGATGGGGAGATGGTTGGGAGGACATGGCTTGATTGAGGACTTTGGATTTAGCTACAAAGTCTTCCTTTGGGGTTGTGGAGTTAGTCCCCATTGAATGCAAGTGATGGGGATGATTGAATGATGGGGTTGTGTGAGAATTGAATGAGATTGGGTGGAATTCTATGTAGGGGGAGGATCCATGAGGGGTTTGATTGGGTTGAGCTGATTTTGGGCTGATCCTAAGTGGGTTCAGATTGGGTTTGATCAACTCCTAAGATGTCATGGATTGGTTTCAAAAGATTTGGCTCAATTTGGGTCATTTGGGTCAAATTGGGCTCATGTTGGATTAGGTTGGCCAATTGGTCAAATTGGGTCAAACTAAGGCTTAAGTTAGGTTCAAATGATGATTTGAAGTATTTTGGTATGATCAATTTGATTTAATTTGGCCTAGAATTTATTTTGACTCATTTGAAATCAAATGGATCAAATAGGTCAAGTTGACCAATTTGACCAAAATTGGCCAAATTGGTTTGGATTATGGGTTGATTCATGTTCAATTAGCTAATTGAAAATGAATGTTTTGATTTGAATTAATTTGGATTTAGGCCAAATTGATCCTTGGGTCAATTTGGGAAGTTGGGTTAGGTTTGGCTCAATTGATGGTCAAGTCAAGTTCAAATATTGATCATGGGTTAATGTGAATCAATGGTTTCAACTAATTTGGTGTAGGGTGAGTTTTAACTAGTTTTGGTTCATTTAGAAGAGTTGACTTGGTCAAATGACCACTTTGGTTTGACCTAATTCATGGCAATTGGTCATCCTAAGGTGATTAATGGTCATGTAGATGAGGCTTGGATGGGCTTGGTTCCAATTTGGGTTGGATTAGAACTTGGCTCAAAAGGGCCCTTTAGGTCACTTTAGGTGAGTGTGCCTAAGTGGGTCAATTGCTTGGTTTGATTTAGTTGAACATATATATGAACCTAGGATTGAAATATAAATTTGTAATCAATTTGGAGTTTAATGGATTTTGGTTCATTTAAATTTTCAAGTCAAAATGATTAAGTTTTTGGGTTGACTTGAATTTGGTTTGATGATTTGATTATAGGTGATTTACAAATGAATGATGGTTCGAGAGAAAATCCATTAGTTTTGACTTGATTTGTCAAAGAATTGGCTCAAAGGGCTTAGATTGGTTTTTGATTTGATTTAGTTTTGGTCATTTGAATTTAGATTTCATTTATATTTATGAATATAAATAAAGAAACAATTGATTTATAAGAAAATTGATTGAGTTTGGATTGGTTTGAAGGATTTGGTTAAGCACATGGTAGGTCCATCTAGCCAAAAGGGTTTTGGTTTGGTTTGGTTTAGTTTAATTTAGTTTTGATCATTTGATATGGATTTCATTTATATTTGTGAATATAAATGAAGGAATAATTATTTATAAAGAAATCAATTGAATTTAACTTGATTTAAAGGGGTTTTGCTACATGAAGGTGGTTCATATGGCTTAGGAAGGGCCTGGGATTTGAATTTGAGTTTGTTTCAATCATTTGGAGTCAAATAGAATTAGATTTGGAATTTGAATTTGAATTTGGTTTGAGATTTGAATTTGGGTTTGATTTAGAAGGTGCATATGGATTAGGTTTAAACTATAGATAGTGATTTTCTTAAGTCCCAAGGCATGGCCTAATCTTATGATTAACCCTTCTAAGTCTCTAGCTTAGCAAGTTTACCTAATCACTAAAAGTATCTTATGACTCTCTTAGTCTGAAGAGTCCTAAATCTAAGAAGAAGAGGTTTAGAGTGCACTCCAAAAGTGAGGACAACACCTACGTAGTGGCAAAGTTCTACCTCCTAGGGTAGCATCTCAGAATAAGGGTAAGCAAGTCATCATTCCAAGGTGAAGATAGCCCTCCATGGGATGCTTCACCTATGGATATTCTTGTGGAGGACCAAGTAGTTAACTACAATGTCGCTCTTAGAAAGTTGTCTAAGTTAAGCATATCTGACGTCATTGTCTTATCCAAAGAAATGATGGAATCTCTAATCAGATATCCAGAAATATGCTTAGCTTCGGTGGCCTAAAGAAGGCATTACTCGAAGGACACCTAGGAGTTACTTTCGGTGATGAAGACTTACTTGGGGCGATCGAATCTCTTTACATTACGTGGATATTGGCGACAAGCTATCAAGGGTGTTGGTTGACTCGGATGTCGATCAATATTATGAGTCAGAACCTTGACTTGAGATCATCTCAAACTCAAAAGAAAGGATGATGTTGAAAGGATTCAATGAACAAGACAAGATGGCCTTAGGCACCATAGTGTTGCCCTTGGAGATAGACGATTGGAAGACTAAAGCTAAGTTTCACATTATAGATTTGGATACATCTTTTAATGCTTTACTTGGGAAACTGTGGATACATGAAACAACACTCTCATCCTCTCTACGTGTATGAATTTTGTAAGAGGTGAGATGCTACCATGTCAAAGGAGATTTCAAGCCATTCTTAGTTCATGAGGTGCATATAAGAGGATCACGACTTACTTCCCTAAAATCAACAAGTTTATTCTGTGAACTTGGCCTCAAAATAAAAGAAAAAGAAAAAGAAAGAGGAAAGTAAAAATAAAAACAAAAGGAAAAGGAATAAGAAAATGAAAAAGAAAATAAAAGGGAATGAGAAATAGACTTGGAGGAGGAAGTGGAGCCCAACATTAGATTCCACCCATAGTTTATTACTTCATTTGAACATATGGATAGGATGACCTGGCCTCCACCAGGTAGAGGAAGAGACCGATTCAGAGGTAGTCCTAGGGGTGGAAAACTTTCTTATTGGCCCGATATATATCCAGTACCAAGAGTACACACTATCCATATAAACTTAGAATCTAGTTCGGAGGATGAGTCATATGGTTAGCACACCAATCAACTCTTCTCATGATTCCCTTGGAGGTGGCATTTGAGCTGAAGCGATGAATCTAGGGCTCCAGTAAAGCATGAGTGTATCCAAGTCTATATGTGAAATAGTCAGGCACCAGTTGGGAACCTTAAATCTAACCTGTTTTCCTCATAAAAAGTTGATGGTTTGGTAATTAAGGAAGCCCTTAAGTCATCCACAGATGTGAAGACTTAAGAGATTCTTTCTAAGAGCATAATCCTCAAGTCAAGAATTTGATGTAGAACTTGAGGATGATTCACATAAAGATTTAATAGAATTACTTTTTTGATTGGTACTTTCATGTTCTAATCAGAAATGGTTAATCCACATACTTGGTCAAAGCACAGGTTAGACTATTTAGAAAGAATATGGAAGAATAATTACAAAAGCTCTCAATCAAGACCAAGACTAAGATTCAGTATAATGGGTCCAGTCGATGATGATTCTTTACTGGTCATCATGCTCATTTGGAATCTGATAGGCTCTTTTCAAATCACATTAACTCATATGAGGAGGTGTGCATAGAAACTTTAGATGGCATAGATGATTTTAAAGTCAAAGATACACCACCAAAGTTTGAAGAACAGATCAAGTCAACCATCGATGAGCTCAAGGAAATTAATTTAGGAACTGAAGGCAATTCATGCTCAACATACATCAGTTCCTTGTTGAATGAAACTGAAACTAATGACTTAGTTAGGCTAGACTAAGTTTAAGGATTGCTTCGCATATAGTTATGAAGAGATGCTTGGTTTATCATCTAATATAGTAGTCCACAAACTAGAAATAGAGCTAGTCTTAATCAAGTAAGCTCCTAGACATATGTGATTAAACATTGAACATCATGTCATTTAAATCAAGATAGATATTGGCTTCATTCGAAGAAACATATCTACGATTGGCGGTCATCTAGTTAAGAAGAAGAATGCCCAAATTCTCATATGCATCAATTTTAGGGACTTAAATAAGGTATGTCCAAAAGACAAATTTCCACTACTACTAGAATTGATGGTGGACATTACCTCATCTGCGTCTTTTCTTTATAGATGGCTCATCTAGATATAACCAAAATAAAGATGGCGAAGATGAAGAAACACTACTTTTAGAACCACGATCGAATCTTATTATAGGGTCATGCCTTTTGGCCTTAAAATCACGATCTTTGCATCTGGGTGGACTGAATCTCAATGAACTTATTCATCATTGAAGTTGAACGTCGATGATCTCATGGTCAGAATTAAAGAAAAAGAAGACCACCTCTTTGACTTGAGAGTAGTTTTCAAATGGTTAAGATAATTTAACCTCAAAATAGACCCCCTAAAGTGTGCATTTGGAGTAGCTTCAGGAAAATTCCTTGGGATCGTAGTCTGACACTAGGGAATTGAAATCGATCCAGAGAAGATCAAGGTGATATTAAAAATGTCACCCCCTAAAAGTTTAACTCAACTTAGATCATTTCAAGAGCGGTTGGCGTATCTAAGATGCTTTATGTCCAACATGTCAGGTAGATGTCACCCATTCTCAGCACTTATAAAAAAGGATGCCAAGTTCAAGTGGGATGACAAGTGTTAGCAAACTTTCGAAGACATCAAGCACTACTTGATGTCATCATCAGTTCTAGCAACCCCTATCCTGGGCAAGCCATTGATTCTCTACACTGCTATATTAGATGACTCTATTGGGACTTTGTTAGCTCAAACCAACGACGAAGGGAAAGAAAATGTGCTCTACTACCTCAGCCATCGTCTAATCCTACTAAAGCAAACTATCCACCCATTGAGAAGCATTGCCTAGCTTTAATCTTTTCATCTAAAAGATATGATATTACATGCTTTCTCATAAGGTGAACTTGATCTCTAGGATCAATCCACTGTAATATCTCATGACACGGCTGACGTTATCTAGATAGTTGACACATTGGTCCATAATTTTATCATAGTTTGATATTACTTTTGTACCCCGCCATATGGTGAAAGGATAAGCTGCGATTCTTCTTAACAGACTTCTCTCTCCACTTAGTGATGACCTCCTCGATGAATAAATCATGAACTTAGGGGACACATTCACTTCACCTAGGAAATGTATTTTGGTGGTGACTTCCAAAGAGGAGAAGAACCACGATCTACTCTTCTAGGAAAGGCAGGGGTAGGAATAGTTCTCCTAACTCCAGACCACGATGTGATGACATATAACCTGTCTAATCCTTGCACCAATAATGAAGCTGAATATAAGGCTTTGATTCCTGGTCTAGAGTTAGCCATTACTCTAAGCCGGACATCAATATCTATGGGGATTCTCAATTAGTCATCAATTAAATCGCAAAGTCCTATAAAGTTTTAAAGCCTAAGCTCCATCACTACCACAAGTATACTATGGAGCTCTTGGCCCAAACCTGAGAGCTTACCATTTACAAAATTCCTCGAGGAGAAAATTCCATAACATATGCTTTTAAGCTTGAGGAGTTGGCATATGGAACATGAGTCCACATCAAAAGGTCCAAAAAAATAAGTCTTATACGTATATGTGTATTTATTTCGTCTAAATAAAGTCACAAGTGAGCATTACATGTCATGTCATAATGGTTGAATAAAAATAAAACTGCGTGATATAGAAATTCAACACATAAGCGTTTATATTAACCACTTTATGTCATACTCAAATATGATATCTTTCACTATATAGAGATTCAAGCATAAGTATTCATATATGACAAGAAGCGTTTAAAGATATGTTAACTAAGCATTTAATCCTTTCTTTTCTATCTCCTTTTTTTTAAAAAAAATTTATGACTCCGTCGTCACATAGAGCGGGAGGTAGGCTTCCATCGCGTGCATGGTAGGTCTCGTGAACCCGTAGAAAAATTATTGCTCACGCCAGAAAGGCGTCGTGGGTTAGCATTAACATAAGTTTTCTCCATGTTGGAGAAACATGAGTACTTATAATGAATTTAAAACTGCGTTGCGTAAAAAAAAGGTTGCTTTGTATATTTAATTAAGAGCGTAATAATTAAAATTTGACCTCTCTCCACATGTGGGGGTTCTTAATGGCACCAGAAAGGCATCATGGGTGAATGTCGTGACATCAACCAAAAGATAAGATTTCCCTACCATGTTGGAAAACATGATGCTTATAGTAATGAATTTAAAGCTTGCATTGCGTATAAACATATTTGCATATATACTTAAACAAGACAACATTCTTGAGCGTTGCATTTGGAACAAAGTACGTTCATGAGAGCAATATGTATATTGAACATTTGCTGAAAATATATGAAAAATCTGAAATTAATCTCAAAAATGAATCTCCCTTCACATTTTGACTTTCATAATAGCAACTAGTCATGCAATGAAGGTAACCCTTCCTTTCAATTTTAGATTTCATCATATAGGTGAAAGAAATATAGAATCTTTCATGTGGTCTTGGATCTATGTCACATAACACTTCAAATCCCTCCCTTACTTTGAGATTTTAGCATGAAATTGAAAGATTTCAACTTGCATATGAAAGAGGCATGATATATATATAATTCCCTTCATAGGAAATCAATTGAAAGCAAAGTAGAAGCATGAAATTCATAGGAGAACAACATCATATCTTACCAAACAGGTAATTGATTTTTCCCTTAGATAAGAAAGTTTAGCAAGCCTTATATACATTAAATAACATATTGCTGATTTCCCCTTAGATGAAAATATTTTTTGAAGCATCTTACCCATTAAATAACAAAATGATTGATTCCCCTTAGGGAAAATATTTTCAGCAAGCATTCCTTTAGAAAAGCAAAATCAATGGGTTTTCCCTTAGGTAACAAAAGTTTCAACAATTCAAAAGACAAATATAAATCATGCTTTGCCTCATGATAGTTGTTTGAAAATAATGTTTGATTTTGCAAATCATAGGATGAAACAATTAACTTCATTTAGATATAAATCTGAATTTTCAATCCAACAAAGATATTTGCTTGCATAATAACATGATTTAGCTAATACATTCCCTAGACATTGCCAAATGGTAGAGAAGAGCCAAATAGAAATGAGAAAAAATCTCATGGGAATCACAACCCCACCTTATCATTTCAAGCCAACATCAACATAGATTAAACCCATGAGTAATACAAATATCTTTGCTCTCTTTTCCTTCTTCCCCAAATCAAGAGAAAGAAACAAGCATTACATATCAATGACCAAAGTAAGCTTTCAAAGATGACATCATATAAGCTAATGAGATTAGGATTTCAATATCACAACATGCTTTCGAATTCAAGAGCAAGAAAAGGTATAAAAGCGGTATATCTTGCATGATTTCAGCCTCAAATACTCATGGACAGCAAATCAATTCATTTTTCCCTTAAAAATATTTTCAGCATGCATCATGCCTTTAGACAACAAAATGATCTAATTTCCTCTTAGGTAAAACCAATTTCAGCAATTTTCCCCATATGCAAATTTTTCAGCAACATACTTACTAACTAATGAAACAATACAATTTCCACTTGATAATAGAAATTTCAGCAAGATAAATGCATAGATATCCATAGAACATAAAGCATCATGATATTAGGGCCTAGGATTTAAGCATGCAATAATTTGAAAACCCTCTTTTAATTTTAGATTTCAATCCAATCATGTGCAAGAGGCATAATATGTACCATTTCTCTTAGGAAATCAATTTTGAGCAAGGCAAACAAATGAAATCTATAGAAACAAGCAATATAATATTTGGGCCATACATTATCCCAAACTATTTTCAAAGCTAAATATCACGAAATCCATGAATAAAATGAGATTTGGGCCATACATCATCCCAAATCCCAAGGAAACTCTTAGCATAATCCAAGCATAAGATATAGCATATTTAGCAAAACCCTAACCTCCAAAGAAACTCAAATGCATAAGAATAAGCTTAGGGTCGAGAGAAATGACACGGAGGTTTGAATGCTAAGAGGAAAGGGGTTTAACTCAAGAAAGGATCAGCCCAGGGCTCGATCAGTTCGACTTCCTGTCGGATGGAAGAGAGGAGAAGCTCAAGAAGTCTTTAGTGGGAGTAGGAAACGGAAGGAGAAATCGAGAGAAAGCAGCCGTCTGTATGAAGGAAGCCAAGAAAAAAAGGAAATGTCATGAGAGGAAGGGCGTCGTGTCGAGAGTATCTTACCTGACCAATCAGGAGCAAGAAGAGAAATTACTCGAGAGAGAGAAGCATGAAAAATGAGAGTTCAGTAGACATGAAGAACTAGAGGAGGATCAGAGGGAAGAGCCGAATGAGAGTCAACGAGGATAACCACGTTGCCTTTAAGCCGACCATGAGCTTTGATTAGTTACTAAATAGCATAATAAAATAGATCTAATTCAATGGAAACTTGTGAGGAGTTAGGTAGGATTAATAGGATTAAAGATTAATTTAGTCCTTTAATTATAATTTAATATTATTTTATGTGATATTAATTTATCTGATAAACTCTACAATATGGGTGTCAATTTTAGGTGTTTGGTTATGCGAAACGCAGCGTGATCAATTTCCATCGGTGTTGACAACGGCTCAGTCGAAGTGAAGTTAAAATTAGGTGTGTGGCGTCTTCGAATTAGATGCACGCGCTTATCGATCTCGAAAGGCGTTGTTTGGTAGAATTTAACATTTCAGCGACAACGGCGTGATCAATTTCACGAATGGAGGTCGTTCGTTGTTGTGCTTCGACGATGTCGCTAATTTCATTAAAAGATTTTAATTATTTGATTGATCATTAATTGATTTGATATTTTCTCATTTAATTAATTTTAATATTTGAGGCATTATGAAGTCAATTTTCAAATTCGAAATTAGATCGATCTCAATGATTAGGGGTTTTAAACTCATTTTATTTAAGTTTAAATGGCATAGTTATAGTCAGTGACCTAACTGACATGACAAGTATTTGGAACCCAATTTTACGGGTTTTAAAAAGGTGGATAACCTCAAGGAAACAAGTATAATACTTTTTGGTAATAAGTTAAAGAAAAATAGAGTAACATCACATTTCCAATAAATAAATGCATTTTTTAAAATATATTACAAAAGCATTTCTTCATCATAAAGTGAGCAAGCCATTGGCCATTCAAAGTCATGTGATCATATGAATAAGCGTCATTAATCATCTCCCAATAGTACACTCCAAAAGTCAATAGAGATCCAATTAAAAGAAGCTTTGGACCAAAGTAGTCCCCATTACATAACTTAGAAGTGAATTGAGCCCAGTCCCAGATATCCTACCAAGGCTTCCTAATGGGATGAGTATAATTTCTCTAATAATAACAGTGGAATATGCTCACAAGTGGACCGATTGGTTTTTTGGGACAATCAATTTGATATAAAAGCTGATTATGGTTTTTGGGATCTAAATGCAGATAATTTTACGGGAGTTTGAGATACTCTGATAGGCTAAAACATCCTACTCAATATTAATAAATAGCAGAAAAATGAATCCAATTTACTAACTAATCTCTTGTTTGCCAATTTGAAAGTATCTAACACTGATTTACCATGATGGTCTTACTCTTTCATTTATAGACAATGAAAAGTGCAATGAAATAACTCTACAATCGCTGGGCTGTATACTAGTTTATTTTATTTCTGATTTATATAGCTAAGTCAACCACATGGATGAATGAACTGAGATAACCCAACACCAAAGATCGTGATCAAGTAACAACCAAGTCAAACTGTAAAGGCTCTCCAAGGGCCACTAGAATGATAAATCTCACTGAAAATTTCAGTGGTCAACACTAAATCTATGCTTCATGAAAATGAGCAGCCGCAACTGCTTGTTTGGGAAAACAATAAAATGATGCGATTGCATTGTAAATGTACCCGGGACAGGAAGGGTTCGAGAACTGCTGCAACCGAGACTAGAGAAGGATCGAGACCGATCTCCTCCTTAGCCTCTCTGGTAGCAGTTTCACAGTCGTCAGCATCACCCACATCCACCTTCCCGCCAAGCAAAGAGACCTCCCATGCGTCATTCAACAACAAAAATCCACCGAATAAAAAAAATCAATCAATCAACAAAGACAAAAACATCTTTCCTCTGGGAAGAGAACGGGGCGATCGGAGAGAGAGAAGAAACCGGAGTGAGAAGAGAGATTGGATGAGCGCTCCGTGAGAATAACCCTGAGTTCTCCGTTCTCGCCCTCAAATAGGCAGATGAGAACAGCAGCCCTCTTCGGATGGAAGCGCTCCGGAGAGAGGAGGACCCTCGACGGCGAGGCGGACTTGGAGAAACCTATTGAGGAGAAAACTTTGCCTCGATCATCCAAGTCGCAGCCGCCACCGTCCGATACCGCAGCCTCCGTTTCGTCCTCAGCGGAAGCTTCAACGGAAATTCGGCTGGCTTCTGGCTTGTGGAGGTGGAGCTGGTCGATCAGAGCACAGAGACGACGGCTGGGATTGGATGGCGCAGCCATCACCAGCTAATCGGGGGACTGGACTCTAGGGAGTGTTCAAAGAGGAAGCATATGCGGATATGCAAGCAAAAAAATAGGGACTTTGCCATGGACCTTCACAGATGTTACATATCTAACATCAAAGTTTGACTTCAAATATAACATTTTATTATGCATAAAAAGTTAAAATTTAATAATAATATTATTTTTGATACAATATTAAAGATTTGAGTATTAGTTATATAAATATTAAAGTTTATGTATTAGATATGTAAATATATAAGAATTATGTGTTATGTATATAAATGCTCCTTAATTTTACATGATATATATTGTTATGTATAGCTTAAAAGATAGTTGTGGGCATTTATGTGCATATATTTAAAAGTAAATATATATATTTTTATATTGTATGCATTCGTGTATAATATTATTAATATAACATAAGTGTTATTCATAAATTTGTATTTTTTTAATACATAACTTTTATCCTTTGTTGTACATTACTTATTTTATTTCCACTTTCACAACAATATAGATAAAATGTACATCTTAAGTGTAATATTTTATTATAATTTAATTCATTTGAAGTGTTGAGCACTAGCGTGTATAGGTAGTTTATTACATGTTAATTTATTTTATAAGTTATTTACACTTATGTAATACTTTTAATTACAAAATAAGAGATGCACAAAACTATGCATATGTATTTTATTTTGAAGTAATTTTACATTAATTTTTTCCACTAGTTATATATGATTGTGTTTAGTCATCAATCTTAAAATAGGGACCTTATATAACTATGTATAAATATTTTAGTTCAATTTATTTTTGATCTACAAGTTATTCTTGACTATGTATAACCCTCAAACCTTACGTAACCCTTGTCCAATCAATTCTCACTTTTGTATCCATATATCTTGAGACCTTTGAACTATTTCTATTTATGGCAACACAAATCCTCACCTTAATGAGTGATGTTGAACTATGAGCTACAATGGTGTCTTTAATTCCCTTCACTACTTAACTGATTACATTAGTTTGACACTATTAATCATCATTCTATAGTTAAAACTTATTTATTGTTTTGGAAGTAAAGTCGCATGATACACTCTTAGCCCTCAGAAGATATGCATATATAAATACTAGTAACTAACGGGTTATGATTCATATTCTTATGGCTAATTTTGAACCCCCTCATTGTTATGTAAGTAGTGATGTGCAACAGTCCTTAGCCTCCACTATCCCCAAAAACATACACATAAGCAAAGTGTTGATACTAACCATCAATATATTATGGTCCCATGGGTCATCATCAAGCTAGCTCACTTAAGAGGACTATTTTGAACTTATGAAGCCTCTACCTCATACATGCATATGATGACAACATGAAAATCAAATGAAACATAAGTGCAAATTTGGCTATAATGAAAATGCACAGCATAATACATACGACAATTGCTTCTATTTTATATTAAACAAATTTTATTATAAGACTATGATCATCAAAAAATACATGTGTTGATCTCACTTTTGGAGTGAGGATTCAATCTCCTCTTTTAGATTTAGGAGTTTTTAGATATTAAGATTTCCTTAGTCATAAGATGCTTCTAGCAATTAGGTGAACACTTAACCTAAACCTAAAGACCTAAAAGAGTTAATCACAGGATTAGGCTATGTCTTAAGACTTAGAGAGACAAATCTACCTTATAGCCTAAACCCAATCTATGCCTACCCCTTTGACCTAAACCAAACCTCAAACTCAATTCATCTAAATCCAAATCAAATAATTCAAACCTATAATCAAATCCAAACTCAAAATTCCAAACCTAAGCCACATGATCAATTCCATGAACTTCTTAATCAAATCCAAATCAAACTAAAATCAATTTTCTCATGAATCAATTATATCTTCAATCATCACCCCAAATATAAATCAAACCTACAATCAAATTCCAATCATACCAAACTCAAATATCAAATCAAATCCAAACCCTTCCTAAGCCCTATGATTTTATTCTGTGGACTTAGCCTTAATCAAATCCAAACTCATCTAAATTCAATTGATTTTATCAAAGTCAATTCAACTCTTACCAAATATACAATCAAACTTAATCATATCAATTCCCAAACCATAATCAAATTTAAATCAAAATCCTTCTTAAGTCATATAAACCAATCTCATGGACTTAGCCAAATTTTCATTCAATTCAAATCAAATTCAATTGATTTTCTCATGAATAATTATATCTTCAATCATTCAGATATAGATGATATCTACAATCATCAAGCCAAACTAAAATCAATCAATCAAGCCAAACCAAAATCAATCCAAACCAAACCTAGCTTAACCCATTTGACTTGAAATATTCAAATGAACCAAAACCCATTTGAATCCAAACCAATTGCAATCAAAGCTATATACCAATCCTAAATCCATATATAAACTCAACTAAATTAAATCAACCCAAAATTAACCCAACTAAATCCAATAGACTCACTTGACCCAAAGACCTAAAGGACCTATTTGAGCTAAATTCTAATCCAACCCAAATTGGATTGAATCAAGCATACCAAAACCTCCTATGATGATTGTTGATCACCCTAGGTTGATCAATTATCATAAATTGGGTCAAACCAAGTCAACTTGGTCATTTGACCAAGTCAACACTCTTAACCTACATGAACTAAACTAGCCAAATCTCAACCCAAGCCAAATTAATTGAAACCATTGATTCACACCAACCTATGATCAATGATTGAACATGACTTGACCATCAATTAAGCCAAACCTAATCCAATTGGCCCTTTGACCCAAGTTGATCTAATTTGACCTAAAAGATCAAATTGGGTCAAATCATGATATAACCCAAATTGATTGCAACCAATGACTCAAGTTCATTCTAAGTTGATTATTAAACTTGACCAAATCTATAATTGAACATAATTTGACCAATTGGTCAACCTCCACTTTGCCCAAATTGACCCAAAGGGTCAAATTTGCCTAAATTCAAATTAAGTCCAAATTAATTCAAACCAAAACCTACAATCATTTTCACTAACCACCGAATACGAATCAACCCATAACTCGTC